>VYYJ01000273.1:0-73902 GCA_021029165.1 Cyphoderus albinus | reverse complement strand
TCATTTCCAATTTCAATACGGATTTGTGAAAGACCAACTTCAAGGGTACCTTGCTCGCTTCGGACATATTTCCATAAAAGATTACTGAATTCTGCAGAATTGTTGGAGGGAAAGTAAAGGCTAGATTCATTGTCGTCAGACATTAACGTAATGGTGAAACTTGTTGCATCGTCCATCTTAAATGGCTTCTACATCAACCAGGCTCAATTCTTGGGAATAGAAAGCTCCTTCAATAGGCTCCCCCTTTAGGTCTTCAAGAAGGTAGGTGTGTACCGGTACTGTGTCTCGAATTGCCCGAATACGGAAAACTTCCTCACTAAAGCCTGGCAAATAGCCTTTCAAAAAAACCACTTTAAATTTGCTCACACGGACCAAATTGTTTACGGCAAATCGGACTTTGTCCTTTTTAATGTTTGCCAAATGTCCAAATAAAGTTGCAAATACTTCGCCTTGATTTTTTTCGTTAACTTCACTCGGTTTTCGTTTAATTGATTTGTGGTAAGAGTTGTTGAGTGCTGTGGTAAATTGCTGCAAGACATCAATCCACCGTTGTTTACCAGTTTCGGTAAAATAACGCTCCAATCGCTGTTTCAAACTTAAAATCGCTCGTTCTGCCAGCACCGATTTGAGGGGGCTATGAGTGCTGTATAACTGAATATCCTGATTTCGAAAATAGGCCGACACGTTCCTGTTGTACCATTCTTTCCCTGCATAAAAGAAATTTGTATTATAAACATTAATCACTTTGGAAAATATGACATTATGTTGTTTACCTTTATCTCCCCAGCACTTTACAGGGCGGCGACGGGTACGTTTGAAAATATTTTGGAATGCCTTCACTACACTTGGCCCACTTTTGTCTTTCACTGGCTCAGTAAATATGAACTTGCTTAAACAGTCAACCGCAAGGAGTATATATGAAAAATAACGGTTTTTGGTTTTAATTGATGTGTATTGTATTAGGTCAATTGCCCATACGTAGTCCATAAACGGACAAATGACCCGACGTCGTTTAAATTTTCGTCGTACAGGTACATGTCGAGTGTAGGTTTTAATTTTTTGTAAAGATTCCTTCAGTGCTTTGACATCTTTGATCTTTTTATTTTTCCACACGGAATGAAATGCAGAGTAACTACCAGGAAGGATTGGGTTTAAATACTGTCTTTTAATGTAACGGGCGTTACTCATTTTTTCGCTGCACGTTCCACTACAGACAAAAGATGTGCGACCTTGGCTGCAAGCGTTGCGTCAAACGGAGGCTCTTCATTATCACTGTCGCTGTCTTCCTTTCGCTCTGTTGTTTTTGGTTTACAAGTTTCCTTGCTACACGGCTTTATCTTTTTGGAAAGAGATTTAATGTGTCTACATTTGCTGCACATTATTCCGCTTACCCTTTCATACTTGTTCAACTCGAGAGAATTTTCATAAAACAATGCAACTTGACATGCGATTCCGTAGCCATAATGTCGACAACTTTCACATCGGTGCCGCACACTCTTTTCGGCTAATTCGGGGTTATTCTTGCAAAAGTCACACTTACAAACCATTGTCAAATCGTGTGTCTAGTTTAGCCACTTTAGAAAGTAACCGTCGAGGAAGCTTTGCTTTTTGTACAACACCCCGATAAACTTCCCACTCTTGTGTGTCGGGAATCTTGTTTAAAACAGTATATTTCAAAAACTGAAACAAATCAAACTCTTTACCACCACTCCAAGTAACTAAACCTTTGTGTGTCCAGGAGAAACCGTGTTTAGCTAATCTCTCGAGAATTTGTTTTGCACGCTTCTTTGCTGTCTGGTTGTCGATAGAGTTGAGCCTTTTCTCAAAACTGATAATGTCTTGACTGTGCGTCTCGTTGATTTGATTTGAATCTCGGATTCGTTTTAACTCTGCAAGTTCGTTGTATAGCTCCAACGGCAAAACTTTGTAAAGTTGTACACTCATTGTTCAGAGACACGATGTAATGCACAAGAGAGCTTCCTGAAGTACTTTGGTTAACACAATGTACACTATGGCAAAAATGCAGCGTCTGTGTTTCACAATCCATTCACGTACGTTTTCGTCATTTGGACGAAAACGTAAAAACAATTGCTTGAAACGTGTAAACCTTTTACTTTTTTTCACAGGCTTTGTAGCAAAGTACACTGACACACAATCAAGTATAGTTTCTAATTGTTCTTGAGAGGCTCCCAACAAATCCTGACGCAGATGACTAACTTTTGTCGCTTTTATTAGTTTCTGTAAAAACTCGCGATGTTTTAACACTTTCATTGCGAACGTAAAATGTCAAATCCACAGAAGCAAACAGCGAGTTTCTCAATCTCAATGCGGGATCACATTCTTGGGTCAGGTCAATGTAAAGGTAACCGAAAGGTTTTGCACTTGCCTTTTCGTAAGCTTGCATTAAAAAGGAAGGGCGGAGCGGATACATTTGTCTCGCAAGACAATAAATGGAACTGGCGTCTCTTGGTTGTTTGAATAAAATTATACCTTTACTATTAAGACTCACAGTTCTCATATGTTTTGGAAAAGCAGCCTGCCATAACGAAATTACACTGCACTGTCTATGATGAGATTTTTGTGTAAAAAAACTCGAAATTAAGTAGTTTTCTTCTTTTTGCTGCAACAACATTCGATCATCAAAAATGAGCAGGCAACGATTTTTATTGCCCAGCGGTATTAAGTCTTCCAACTCGCTAACGTCACGTGTAAAATGAATTTTGTGGCGTTGTTTAATTTCGTCAAAACGGTGCTGATACTCTGTATAAACGTAGATAATTTTATCAATCGGCTGATCAATAATCTCGCCTCGTTTCTCCACCAGCTCAAGGACCAGCTCCGTTTTGCCACACGACGACGGTCTGTGACAAGAAACATGAAAGTTAATGAAAAATGATGAAGCACAATAAAATCAACTGAACAAAAAGTTAAAAATGATGAAGCACAATGAAAACAACTGAAAGTTAATGAAAAATGATGAAGCACAATGAAAACAATTGAAAGTTAATGAAAAATGATGAAGCACAATGAAAACAACTGAAAGTTAATGAAAAATGATGAAGCCCCATGAAAATGAATAATGAAATGTCAGTACAATGAAAAATTACCCAATCATGAGAAGCGTAAAGGGAAATTCCAAGCGAATATCAAACACGCCCTGTAGAGCCATCGCAGAATGATTGGCAGGTTAATTAAACAACACTTGCAACGTCATTGTTTTAAATGGAAAATTTATAAAGAGTACATTTGCTTTTTATTTCGTCTAATTATTTACAACATCCTTGTGCCCGAATGCATACGTATTTATACCATCGTCACATATCCATCGCTTCAAATCCAAGGAATGTAACCCCACCCTTTGCGATTCAATTACCTGTGCTTCAAAATTTCGTATCTGAATTCTTCTTGCTCGAGAGTAAGTAATGTCACTCTGATTGATTAAATGCTTGCGAAATGTTTCGTGTGAAATGCGCTTCATGGCGGATTTGGGAACGCCCTTGCATTTAATGTCTACCTGACAGTCATTGCAAATTGCGGATTCTGTTTCAACATTGCCTGATTTGCAGCGTGGACAGCAGAGCAGCAGGGAGTAGCATTTTGCCTTGAGTCCAATATATTCTTTCAAAAAGTGATGCACAATCTTCATTAAACCAGGAATTCCTTTGTGTTTGAGCTCCACCTCTGCTTCGTAAAGAATTGGATCTTCAGTTTTCAAGTTGCTAAAATCAAAATGCTGCTTCAGGTCAAGTAAATCCTGAATGTAAGTGTTGTTAGGATCTCTTATTTCAAGCATGAGACTGTCAGTATCTCCGTATAATATTTTCATTCGGTCTCCAAACTGAGGCTTAAAAATGTCGTATGCATATTGATAAAATTTGAGTTTCGTAAGTTCCAAAACTATGAAGCCAGAAATCAAAGGCTTATTTATAACTGTATGTTGTCCTTCGAGCTGAAATAAGCTGACGTCATCGTTGATTACTTTTACGCTTTTAAATCGATGGCAGGATAACCACTCAAGCGCATCTGTTCGAGTGGTACAAATCTTGGTACTTGAATTTGGCCGAACTTGTAAGAGCTTTCCGTATAGCTATAAAAAATAAAAAATAATTATTGCAAAGTTTATTACAAGGTTGAATAAGTAAACTTACCGCGTTTGAGAGCAGCTTGTATAAATCACTGTTAAATGGATCGCTACTCTGTGATCGAAGCGTCAGGTTTTGTTCAATGAAAGACTTGTACATTGGTTTTTGATCAAACCGATAGCCAGAATGGATTTTTACAAGCCGCAAACCACTTTTCAGATAGTACTTTAAAAGCAAAAAGTAGCATAGATAATTCTCCTTTGTTCGTAGTGTCATGACGAGACGTTCTCCGCCAAATGGATTTGTAATTATTCCCATAAATTTATCCATCAAATGTTTTTGATATGTTGAGAGTTCACTTTGGAACACCTTTTCCTTTGTTGGTGCCAGGGGGAAAAGATTATGGGCGTCATGCAAGTGTTCTGGATACTCCAGAGTGACCTCAAAAATCCAGCCCACCTTTCCATCTTCGTTTAGGTCCATGATATTAATATCCGACAACTCTTGCTCGGTTAATTCAACCAGGTTTGAGTGAAACAAAGGTTTAATATCCGACAACTCTTGCTCGGTTAATTCAACCAGGTTGGAGTGAAACAAAGGTTTAGTAAGCGCCCAAGCGTACAGCGAATTAACGTCACAATACAATATATGTTTGCGTTCCTCATCCTTTACATTCTTGTCACCTATGCGTTCCGAGTGTGCCTGGGAGTGGCGAGTCGCTGCAAATGTCAAACCGCCACGAATTCCTTCACGAACCTTTTTAATCAGCGTTCACATTTGTAGGAAACTCCCAATTTTGTTGCTCAAAATAGTTTGCCACCATGTAAGAGTATCCTGGTAGCGAATATGAAAAACTTGGGCTGAGTCCATATGTACCAATACAGGATGCAACAAATTGATCAAAACAGGTCTGCAAAAGCAGAACGTCACTCTTTAAATAAAGCATCAGGAAATCTTTAATTGTATGACAGTTGAAGGTATTCCACACACGTTGGGCGTATGCATAATCTTCTTGAGAGCAGGCTTCATCTCGTAGAGAGTTGTGAAATTTTGCAATCGGTGGCAACAGGGTCTCCTCGAGCACTTCCTGGTCTGTGCAATATTCATAACAAAAAACGCCCTTTCGCAAAAGCAGGTCCACCTTATCGACTGGGTATTCAGCAAATCCATTGTAAAAATTTTGAAACTTTTCTCGAATTTTAGACGGATCTCCTTCTTTCAAGCGGTCTACAATTTTTTCGAGACTGGCCGAAAGAAATTGTAAACTGTCGATAAATCGTAATTTGAGCCGCTTCCCACGACTAATCGTTAAACTAATGACATTTTCGTTATTTTTCATTAAAATCTTTGCCTTTTGACAATACTCGGGCTTCATGCTCTTAAGAAGAAAGGACAAGTCAAAATTGGCATTGTGAGCGATTGTAGGAATGATTTTGGTTTTTCGCATGGCCAAATTACAACTATTACATACCGATGACATGGCCACACTTGGGTCGTAATGATCATGATTGAGTGTCTTGATTTGATTCCTTTCTGTTGTCGAAAATTCAATGCCACATTCGGCACAGTGGGTGGCCTCTTCATGTCGTAATTGTTGTTCAAGTGTTGGATTCAGCTGCAATTCTTCTCGTTCGTATTTTTCCACCAACCAGTCATGAATTTTAAACAGCACTCTGAAAAACTCTTCCATTACATTTTCTCCGCAGTAATAGTGTTGTCTGATTGGAGCACCTCCAGGAGGTCCAGTGACACTGATTCCAAATCCTGATACCACAAAATTTGCTTCTGGTCGCGTGTAGGTTAAGTTAGGTTCATTTTGTCGAGGACCCAGCACTGGACGGTAGAAACATTCCAGATCATAGTATATTCTGTAAGGACAATCAAATTTGGCATACAGCTGTCTAAATTTGAAACGCTCACCAGGCTTTTTGGTGGCTATTTTTGATTCAAATTTCATGCGGCACTCGGCGAAATGCTTCTCAACATTTACAACACACTTTTTTAGACACCATCTACATACGTAAACTGCTGCGGATGCTCTGTAATGTAGGAAACAGGCAATATTGGTGATGAGAACAAAATGATATTCGGGAACACTAAACTTTTTCCATCGCTCAAGCCTCACGTCATTTGCGAGGTCGACGTTTTTTAGCAAAAATAATTGTACATGTTCTCCTTGTTCGCGAGATGATATTCTCAGCGGAAACACATGCTTTGTATTTTCAATCCCATAGACAGATATAGACACATTTGGATTGATTTCTTCAAATGTGTCGATTGCTTCCAGTGACACGGCACCTCGAAATCCATCAAAATTCAATTGTGCCGTGTTAAGAAATGGTTCGTATGATTTTGGATTTTCTCTTAGTCGCTGCACTCGTCTTCTTTCAGAGGTTGTCCAATCTTCCTCTTTCTTTCCTGGTATACCAATTTCATGTCTAAAATAGTGTGCAAGTACACAGAGCATGAAGCAATTATCTTCCATCGTTTTAATGTTGAGGAATCCACTCATACGCCCCAATGAAGATGGCATTGGCAAAAATCCTCTTCCTCGTATTAATCGTAACTGTGAGCACTGGACATCCAACTGAATGATTCCGTCGAGACTGAGACCCGAGTTTTTTTCATGCATAAAATTTAAATTGTTGATAATGTAATTGATACCAAATGCAATGGCTTGATTTATATAGTCCGAATGGAATAGAGGGATTGCAGGGCTTGAGGTTGGGTACTCGATTGTGTTTTGTTTTTTTGAATGAAACATTTGAAACTTCATTTGAAACTGTACACGCATGTTTTTAAAATGAGCAATCAACTGCTCAAGTATTCTTCTCAAATCGTCGTACACATAATTCACAGCAGTCTCCACAATAATAAACGGCTGCATATATGTGTGCTGAAAGTGTAAAACAGTTCCAAAGTGAGCGGATGCCGTGCGAACAAACCGTCCCAATTGTAGATTACGAGGTTCAAAAGGGCCCACCTCGGGACCCGCACCCCGTTGTCGACATTGATGTTGTGAAAGGTGTCGAACAATTCGAAAGCAGTTGTGGCAAAAATGGTTTAGTTCCGTATGTATTGAAAAGGCTCTGTATCGGTAGGTTTCAAACTGTGGGCAGAACTGACATCTAAACTGTAGACAAAAAAATGTACCATTAGTGCAATCCGGTAGGATTCGAATCGGTATCACATGGAAACTTTTCCGAGACCCGTCCGAATTGAACTAATGGTACATGTTTAAATAATGTATGATTTGTGCAATGTTACCCTTCGTTCTCCAACCCGGTTTAGATGAGCACGTGGAAATTCTATTAGAGGATCCATGCCAGAGAGTATGAAAACAGTATGGAATCAGCGATTAAAGTGAACAACAAGATTGAATTTTGACATGGTTTTATTCAAATACAGCCAATGTTTTACGAATTATATTTGCCAATTGAGAATTTTTAAAGTTTATTAGTCATCACTGTCTTGCTCCTCCTCGTTCTCCTCCTCCTCCTCGTCGTCTTCAATGTCAATCTCAATCACCTCCTCTTGTTTCGCTTTACCAGCTGGTTTAGTGCCTCTTTTTGTGTCCATGCGTGCTCGTTTCTCAATAAAAATAGATTTTTCCTTTTTGCTCTCGTCTTGGTTGGTCGTCACCTCGTCATTCTGCTTCTCTGGAAAGGCAAGTTTGCGTTTTACAGCCATCTTCTTGGGCCACTCCTGTTGTTCAGGTATTTCTGCTTCGCTAACCATTTCAGCCCTTTCCATCATCTCCTGCAGGTTTGCATCAACCCCTCCCTCACGGTTGCGGCGCTTTACAAAGCTTCTCCTGGGACGCTCCTGTTGTCGTTGGTGCTGTTGTTCCAGTACCTCCGCTTCTCTAACCATTTCAGCCTCTGCCAGCTGCTGGTTCGAGGCAACCAACGTTTCACGCTTATAGCGAGCTATGATTTCCTTTTCCAGCTGCTCAAAATTATTCAAAGTCTCTTCCAGTTCTTTGTTTAATTCGTAAAATGTGTTTACGGCCATTTGAGCGCATGGTCCTCCCCAATTTTCAAATGCACTGTTTTGTTTTGGTGCATGAAGCAGAAGCATCAGCGATCCCTTTTCCCTGATTGGTCTCAGATAGAATATAAAACTTGGGTTTGTGATGGTAAATTCTGGACTCCAAAACTGAGACTTTTGGCTCTTGTCCATACATTTCGCGGCTTCACACTTGAGCCGGGGAATCTCGACCAACGTTGAGGGTCGTCCTTTAATTTCCTGTTCCAATGCCTGCATTTCGTCCAACACACCATCATTAGCGTCCCATGCAGGAAGTCGAATATGTGTGGGATTGGCCGTCTTTGAGTGCGAATTTATTTTTCGCAGAAAGTAATAAATTGAATCCGATGCTGGATGGTAGTCCATAACAAATTGCCATTCGGGGTCCAGTTTTTTGACACAGGGTCGGTCCCAAAATCCGGGTTGTCGTTCTGGCGCGTAAAGAGCCAGGTTGATATCGTGGTTGGGGTCGTCATCACCACCGCCTCCTCCTACTCGTGCTCCACGCCCGCCACCGACGACACCAAACGATGAAATCTTTTGCTGGCTAATCAGCTCAGCATCCCGTCTAGTGCGAGCCATTTCTGCAGGTGTAGTCTCCCTACTTTCGAGTACACGGCGATTGTACGCTTCTGCCAATGCTAGTGCAGAAGCAGTGATTTCAACTTTTTGTATATCAAAAGCTAAAAGAATTGAGAAAAATCTTTAAAACTGTAGGTTTAGAAAGAAGAGGAAAAATCAGGTAGAAACTTACTCAACATTCCTATTGAGAATGAATGAACAGAGAGTGAAGTCGGTATTTATATTATGTCGAGGTGATCCTATACCATAACTAGAAACGTATACTTTGTATAAAGGGTGGAGCAGAGAAGTTGATACAATGGATTTTTTGCAGATAACAAGGTCCTGGCGGAATAGGATGTGCTGACGTTTCTTTGTTGTTCAAGCTCTATTCGACACATTATGTTCTCGCTTCTCCGCCACACCCAAGTAAATGATATAAAAAGAAAACTGTCGGTAATGAAAACTCATCAGATTTGTTGTCAAAACGATACAGAATAGGTGAGTCACAAAGAACAAAAATTGGGCAGAAACATTTCTAACTTTTGTTTTTGTTTTCAGATATGACTGCTTTGCCTCTTCCGAACTCTGCAGACGACTACTCTGTAACCGTGGTACAGAATGGAGTGGAGGAAAACATTTTACTTGAAATTCCACTGGATCATGTAGCCACCCGGGAGGAAATTGTGGATGAATTGGTGTCGAAATTGAAAGACAATGGAGTTGTCGTCGAAATTCAATTTGAACCAGACGTAATCGGAGACGTTTGCAGCTATACGTTTAACTTTGAAGGAAATACCAAGATGAAACTTGCTCCTTACACGGCTCTTGTCCTCAGGTCTTTTTGTTACGTTGTTCCGCATGGTCTTATTAAAGTTCATGCCAAACGAGTTGATCATTTTGATATTCCACTACCCAAATCAAAAATAAATTTTGTGCTGTTCTAAAATATAAAGCATAGTACAATCGCACCTTATTTTGCATTTCTTAAATCGGCATCATGGAGATTACCAAAGAATTTGTTCATTGTGAGGATCTGGGGAGACGTGAGAAAGACATACATTTTAAGTGGGCAACTGTTACAGATTTGTACCCACAATATAGTTTGCAAACTCTGAAAAGTTTTATAAGTAAACACCGTTCTCGGTCCGAGTTTGATAGAAAGATGCCAACGGTTCTCCCTAGTGAGAGTCTCACCCCTGATCAACAAGAGGTAATGGACTACCTTGAGCAAAAGTTACTAGCCAAGCAACAATTTCTCCTCCTCTGTGCCGGAGAAGGAGGCACGGGGAAATCTTGGCTCGCTAATCGTATTCGAACAGTTTTAAATCAAAGACAACTAAAGCATCATACTATGGCATTTTCTGGTGTTGCTAGTTTTAATTGCTATGGCAAAACTATCCATAGTTCTCTCGGGTTAGGTTACGCAACCGAAATCAATTTTGATAATTATATACCACCAACACCGGTTATTGAACGCTTTCGAGGATTGGACGTACTCTTGATTGATGAATACAGCATGGTCGGAGCCAGATTATTTGGCCTCATCAGTGGAATTTTAAAGGTTGTGAATGAAAACACTTTGGATTTTGGAGGTGTATCAGTCATCCTTTTGGGGGACCACTATCAGCTGCAACCAATCTGTAGTACAAAACTGTGGAGCCTCCCTGCCAGTTATGACGACGATATTGTTCAGGAAGGATTGCTAATGTTTTCCAAATTCAAGGATGTTTTCGTATTGAACACACCCGTCCGTCAATCATCCGACAAGCAATTTCAAGTTCTTTTAAGGCATGTACGAACAAATCAAATTGATTCACACGACATGGATTTACTGCGTAGTAGACAATACTACAAATTGGACGAGAATGAGTTGGCACGTTTCGTAGATAGCGTGCACATTTTTCAAACAAATTCCGATGTCGACTTTCATAATAAAAAGCAAGTCATTATGACAGATTTACCCGTCGTTAAAACATATCATCACGAGTTGGACTTTGATGGTAATCCTGTAAAACGAGAAACTTACTTGCAGAGTGGATTGCGAGTTCAGCTGCAAGATAATCTATGGCAAACAGCAGGTAAGCGTTCAGCGTTCATGATTGACACGCGAGATTTGTAATTATAGTTTTTGCGATTTTCTAGGCCTCTGTAATGGCACTCCCGGAGTTATCAAGCACGTATTGTTTGAATCAACAGATGATTACAAAAATGGCCTTCAGCCTGTCATTATTACTTGTGATTTTCCACAGTATACAGGTACGTTCTCGCTGCCACACTTTTGGGCGTGCCACTAATTTGTATTTCTTATTAGGACCGAGATTGATCGATGGGAGTGTTCCAATTCGAGCCAGAAATACATATGAGTACAATAGACAGGACAATGAGGAAGAAGAATTGAGTGACCATGATGAAGCAGGATTTGACCGTCTACGGTCTCTCGATTTTGGACTAAAAAATCACTACGCAAACACCATTTTTAAGGTGAGGCAAAGCAAACCGCCAAGTCATGCTCAATAATTACTACATTTTTTGTTACAGGTACAAAGCCTTACTCTCGACACTGCTGCAATTTATTTTGATAAAAATGAAGCACACATTGGTGGTACGTATGTAGCATTGTCTCGCGTTCAGAGGCTAAGCGATTTGGTTGTGCTTGATACCGATTTGCCATTACATCGATTTTTGGGCGAGCCTCCTCTGAGAAACAAAGGCCGCTCTCCGTGGACACCATATATGGAGAGACAACAAGAGCAAAATCGCTTAAGTAACTTTGTTGAGTTACGGAAAAAAACTCGAATGATTTAGTCAGTCAACAGCCACAATGAGGGACGGAATGAGAAAAGTGGCTAGGTTTTTGCCACGTGAAAACGTAATGTACACTTGGGAATCCAATAAAATTCATCATATTAGACATGCACTTGGTTGGGGTGCTGCAACCTATGTAAACGTTTATTTCGCGGCCATAGAAATTATAGAACGTGGTACATTACGACCTGCTGCAGCATCAAATTCACTAGAAGAATAGGAACAAGAAAGGTTTCCCGAAAATTTCCGTTTTCAAAAGGATTTACGACGTCGATTTTGTGCTCACAGTTGTGTTCAAGAATCAGATTATAACAGTTTTCCTTTGCCGCAAAACAATAATTCTATTTCTGTACATAGTTCAGTGTGCAGTTGCAGTGAACGTAGAAAGTGCGCTACTCGGGACATACGCTGCGATGGTCCCTACATGCTATCCCATTCACAAAACAAGGCAGAGACAAACAATGTGGCTAGTTATCATAGCATCAAAATGCCAAACTTTGAGATTATGCAAGAGTGGACATTCGCACCTCGACAATCTATAGCTGGCAAAAGATGCTTGGGTTATGAAACAGTATATCTGTGCATACCGTGCTTTGTAGAAGAGTACTGTGCTTACACAAAGCATATGAAAACTATGCGCATGCCAGCCACGTTAGCTGGGATGAAAATTGTGACGGACGGTAAAGTAATGTTTAAACATTACGTTGTAGAAAAAAGTTTGCATGAAGAGCAGACAAAAAAATTGTATCCAAAGTGTAACAAGTGTTCTTTGTTTTGTGTGTATGCCGCATTTTATAACGACAATATTCACGCGATTCACACTGACAGGATTGCGGAATACGAACCAAAAGTGAGATCGTTTTTAAATGGCGGCAGCAGGTTTAATGTGTACAAGTGGAATGATTGTGATGGAATGCAGCTTGTCAGCACGGCTGACTGGGGCGTGAATGCGCAGAAAACCATTCTTTCAAACTGTGCATGTTTTCGTTGATTTAGTTGTCGCCTGGACAGTGAGAAACATGGAATCACAAAACGAGTCACCGCAGCCAATCGAACAGCCAACATGTAGTAAGACTTTAAGCAAAATTACTAGAGCTGCAAACACTCCGCCTGAATTTTGCGATAATTTTAAATCCAGTGATCCTTTTAAATTGTTTTTGTGGGAGATTACTGACAATCCAGATGATTGGCACCTGTTTGATCAGGGAATTATTTTCTACTGCTATGTAGGCTTTAACTATTTTAAAACAAATTCAAAAAATAAGCGTGTGCGTTGTCATTTAAAAGTGTGCAAACATTGCTGGTTTGAGGTGTTGATGAGTGTTCTCAACGAATTCTGTGATGCTCGTGATGATGTTGTGTGTCCGTTTGTTGAAACATATAAAGACATTATCTTTGGTCTAAGTGTGGAATATTTAGAAAGTATTGATTCCTGCTCCAAAGTGATTACCTTTGACGATGTGTATATAAAATCATATAATAAAAGTGATGTGATTACAACTTTGGAAGATAATTTATGCGATATTTGTGTACGTGCGTGTGTTGTTGGGCATTCCCCATTGAATGGCATTGATAAGGCTCCTTTGGACACTTTTGAGGAGCACTTTTGGTATTTAGAGGAACAACATACTGTTGAAATTAATTTTTATGAACCCCATATTAACATTAAGCATGAACATGCCTTGGATGCTGTAGACTACTTTAGAGCAAACAAATTTACTTCACATTTAAATATTTGTGATTGGTTAAGAGTGCTCGGAATGAACGAGACGTCAAAATCGTTTAGCTTTGATACTACAGAATATAACATTCACCACTACTACGACGGGTTAGAAGGAGTCCTTCGACCACGCGAGGTACGTGTACATAAGCTAAATCAAAATGGGCGAGGCAAACATTTCAACTCAATGGTCGAATACATTAAGCAACAGTTCCTAACCCACTTTAGAGGAAACAAATGTGCTGGTGAATTTCCCTGTGCTAACCAAGCCAAGTGTGCTGCTCAACTTGCTTTACGCCTCCCAAAATTTCTATCATGCAGCGAAGAAAATCAGCAAAACAAAAGCCCAAAGTAAAATCTACTGGTTCCTCTTTGACTGGAAAGGGTTACATTTGGGATTGTCTACCGTGCGAGAGTTTTATTGTTTATAAAAGAGGAAACGCCCTCATAAATGTAGAATATGTACTGACTAGAAATCGTGGTCAAATTTGTACCCGTTGTGCTTCTGACCTTATCCATTACAAACACCATGATTATGCTGGCAATTTATTGCCTTTGACGCCAGGCCTATACCACATGCTAAAAAATGAAGAATTTGAACGTGTCGTGGTTACGAATATTTACATACCACCACAACAAAGTTTGGATTGTGCGCGCATCTCAATTGTAGAAAAAACTAGTGTCTGTACATTCTGCGCTCATCTTTGTACAGTAGTGCACACAAATATAAACACTCATTTGGGCAATGCAGATCCGTCAGCGATAGACCCTACCACATTTATTATGAACAAGCGCGATAGAGACTATGCCATCTGGTATATTGCTACGTTAGGGAATCAAGTCTTTGTTCGTGAAATCCTTCGACGCGTGCATTATTTTGGTCCGGACGTGCGCACGTTTAAGGACCTTAGAAATACTTTTGATATTAAGTGGCACCAGATTTTGCACCAGTTTGACGACGGTGGCCAGGATCAAAAGAGTTCTCCATATTTAAACTCCAACGCTCTACACTACTACGTAATAAAATACGGACGAGAAAAGACGTTCCGGCAAAGCACAGTACTTGTGATTCCACAAACAANCGTTCCGGCAAAGCACAGTACTTGTGATTCCACAAACAATTAATTAACATGGAAGAAAGTAAGCCAGTATTTTTTAAACATTACACATTTAGACTTTTAATATACTGTAATTTCCCTCTGTCATTTTATAGCAACGCCGCTCGATCCAGATACCTGCTTTAAACGCCAGTGTAGGTCGCCCGCCTATACCGAAAATATGAAATGGATTAGCTGTGACAATACTGAAAAGGGTTTCTGGTCCTACAAGAGAGGAGATGAGACGACATTTTTGGGATTTCCCGAGCAATATCGCGAGTTATGGGGCTTTTTATTCCGACCCTCTTGGGATATGAGAGCCCTGCTCTGTGGCCGTTGCTACCAAGCTGGCTGCACTGTTTTGATGTCAAGGATAACCAACAGTGACGAGCTCTTTGAAGCTTACAAAAAAATTCCAAAATTCCGCTACGGCTTTGGTAATAAAGTGTTAGCAATGCTAACATTTACAAAAGCGCTGGTTCGCCCTGGCCCCCTTAAAATGTCCGCTGTCGAGGCGATGATTCCATGAGTGTGGAGTCTGTCACGGGACAACAATGTTGACCAACATTCCCCTGCAAAAGGAATCCGATCACACTCCATCCATTTACAACACAACAAAAATAAAAGAGAGTTTAGAGCAAATCGCTCACACCATAGACAACAGAGCGGAAGCATGTGTATATTGGCTTAAATACGCAATGCATTTGGGAAATGCGGCTGCCTTGGCCATGTTTCCACAAACCCAGACACACAATGGCATTACGTATATTGATGGAAGCTCTTTGGTAGTGGTAGAGACACCCGAATCTATCGTTGCTCATTTCTCGCACTATTTTGACAACGTCAACTTAACTCAACTTGGTTATTCTCGTGAAGATGCATTGCGGCTTTTTAATGTTTGTAAAAATAGAATCACGCAATAAATCTTGATTTCTTTATTTCAGGTTTGCGAGAATCCTTTATATATAATACTTTGTAATAATTGTACTTAAAAATAATGTTATAAACATTTTACACACTTGTGATTTCTCTATTTCAGGGTTTTGGGAAAATTTATTCTTCTTCTATATAATACTATGTAATAATTGTACTGAGCATATAAAATGGAAAAAAAACGAATAAAAAGGTGTTGGGAAAAACATTTCACTGTTTGAGAATTTTCTTATTTGAGATTGCGACTACTATATAAACAGTAAACATGGAATTTTTAAGTCCTCAATACAGCATACTACTACAACTTTTTAAACAATCAATTCGGGTATCGACTTTTGAGGGCATTATTTCTTGTACACTACTTACTTCATATATAAGCATTCAGTTTTGCAAATATTATATTGACAGTAATCATGAAATCGTTAAATTCTTAGAATAACACACTACTACTTCTTTATAAAATAAATTTACTTTTTCCAATAAATCTATTTTTTAAATTTACTTTTCCAATAAGTACATTTTTAAAATTTAATATATTTTACGGTTGGCACATTAAATCCTACAAAATATGTATATATTTTATGTGTTCAGCCATTGCCTGATATCCATTGCTGATGCTACCTCGCGTTACGCGGCATTTTGCGCGGCTCCCGCTGCAACGGGAAAGAGATGATCTCCGATGCGGTCGATTGCACTACTAATTTCCAGGCTGAATTTTTGGGCTTCAGAGGGCTCCATTGGCTCACGGCGAGTATGGATGAATAGGTTGTCATTCATCTGCTGTAAACGCGTGTTGATCGCAGCCATCACATTACCATATTCCGGTAATTGCGCAATCACTGGAAATTAAAAATTAAAAATTTCACTTTCTAAAAACTTTCAAAGCATTACTATATCAATTCACAGTTGATTTTGTATTTACCTCTTTGAGTGGCGACAAGCTCGATTTCTAAAATTTCGAGCGCAATTGCCTGTCTATCAGATTTCAGATCGCTTAAATGACGATCCAAAGTTCTCCCAAGCTCACGCAGTTTTTGGATTCCTCCGTCCACCTTCCTTTGCGTTTCCTCAGCTTTAGTCAACTGTAATAAATATTTCTTTCATATTATGTACATATAGATAATAATAAACTTTTCACAATAATTTTAAATTTTATACCTGAATTTTGGCACTATTAATGTGGTCTTCCAGATCGTCTACAGCTCGACGTAAGATATGCTGTTCACCAACATGACGAGGACGACGACGATGACGATGTCGATTCATTTTAAACAATTTTGTCTCAATTCTAAACTTAAACTGAGGACGTTCAGAAAATTTATTAAATACTTAAGGGTCAATTTTCAATACGGCCTATTTATTTTTATGATAACATGTTTGCAAAAAAATTCAAAGTGTCATAATAAACAAGTTATTAAAACAGAGTCTCGGATTGTACACTTAGAATGTGGTCATCATGATCATAATCTCACATCCAAAAAGTATCAGAAATTTATTTATGAACAAGCAACCTTCATAATCATGTTTCTTGTTCGCATTCTCAGTTGAAATTTTTTCACTCGCTTAAAATTATTTCATCATCTTATACAACTCTCTTACATATCGAAATTAAATATACACCACTGAGTACAATAACAAGCACTATTCACAATCCTTTTGTGTCCACATTTTTAGTGAACATTTTTCACTAATTGCTTTTTAATTTTCATCAACTCTGACATCTTAAGATATCTGCCACTGAGCTAGTTAATTACGCTGTCAATCACACTGACAGCACATCACTCACATTCTCGCTCACTGCCTTGCGATTGACTCACCCCAACACTTTTCATCAGTTCTTGCTGCTGCTGCTTTGTTCTTCTTTATGCCAAGCTTTATCGCTCTCTTTTCCACTCACTTTTTGCAGCTACTTTTACACACTTTTTGCACGTCTTTCTGACTCTGTTTTGGCACGTTTTTCTGACTCTCTTTTGCCACTGATTTTACTGGCTGGCGACAATACTAGTTTGGCCTCTCCTACTAATGTTGTCCTTGGACAGGATTATGGAGATTTGACTCTTCTTTCTTCGTTTTGTAGTTTCGAAGACGAATTTTGATGCTTTATGGATGATAAAGATGATGACGGTTGAATGGACTACTCCTTTCAAACTGATTGATCACGTATGCTTTCACAATGAGGCACAGATGGCTGAATCCAAATCCATGGTATTGTAGTGACAGGTAACGCACACTGAAATTCTCAGCCTAGAAGGATTTTTGCCTGACTGATATTGCAATAAAAAAATGAAACCCTCTAGAATGGACGACTGAACTAAATCGCAACCGGTTCAATGCACAAATGATCGTACACATTGATCTACTGGTATTATTAAAATCCCATGGGACCGTATCCCCAATAACAACGTGTCTTTTTTCAATTCGAAATAGACAGTTAAATCTTTTACATACATGTTGGTTTCTCCACCGTTTTGACAGTTACAATGGTTCAAATAAGCGTATGTGTTGCATGTAATCTTTATTGTGAAAATTCCGAGTTGTGATGGATTTAATACCGAGTAGTGTATTCATAAACAAAAAAGAACAATACAGTTTTCTCTTGTTTTCGCAAGCCTCAGTTCATCTGGATGACTTGCTACAATCCTATACCACGACTGTCATTTAAGTTTTTTGTTTCTCAGCTTAACAAAATCCCCGTAATACAAAAGAATATACACTTCCGAAATTGAGAATAATTGTTAATATTACAGTTGCTCTTCAAATGAGTAAAAAGATTTATGGCTTAATCCTTTTCTGTCAATTATAATGGCCATTTTCATTGGAACTTCATCATCATAAGAAAAGTTTGTACTTCTCTAGACTGTAAAGAGTAAGACACATTAGTAACTTGTAACTTAATTTGATGTTTGTTTTTTAAAGTTTCTAATGAGATGGCATAATATACAACATTTATACCTACTAAACAAGTACAAATATTATGGGGGTCAACCAACACAACGATGATAATCCCGAAACTTGGCTTATCATCGTAACTTTGAATAGAAAATTTAATGATGATCGAACTTTTCGGATTATCATCATTGCGTTGACTCCCCATATTATGACAACGGAAATAGGTACGTTTATTCCACATTTGCAGTGCTCAAATATTATTATTGCTATTTTTCACCGCGTTTGTACCGTGGCCTTATGAAAGACGACGAACGATGATTACCTCAGTCCGCCAACCGTCCCAAAGATTGATGTATGTAGCTTCGACTCGAGTCTACAAAACCTATTATGATAGTAAATACCGACTCTCCTGAGAATTGAGCGTCAGACTTTCGTGTAGATTTCTGTCTATGAGTATATAAAATAACATTGGTTAGAAGAGTTGATGATGGCAATCTATTTTTGGCAGTGAAAACAGCACACAAATAAACCATTTTCTTCTCTAGATACGGCTGTCTTGTCGATCTTGTTGAGTTCTCTATTGTATGTAACCTTCGAAAATCACTCAATTTTCATCTTGTCTAACTCAAACCAACAACCTCGGAGCAGAACAATGAGAAAATGCACAGAATATTTTTCTTTTCAATAATAACAATAATCATATAAATATAATATAACATACTTTCTGAAGCGAAAGCGAAAAATTACCATTTCGTAACTAGTTACATGCTGTCAATCTTTGCGAGAGAAAATGTACACAAGACGCACGATTTACGTAAATTGGATATTGGGTTCCGCCAATTCACAATAACATTGCAATTTACTTATCAGATTCGAAGAAATTCTCCATACAAAAATAATTCAACACTTTCCAAACTCTATAGTCTGCAGTCATTCAAAGAAAATTACAAATCTATAGTCAGAACTCGAACATGTAACATTATTTCAATGCAAGCAACATAGTTTCAAAACGTGGAGCTTTTATAATTCCCTTACAAAACAACTATAGTTATGTAATTATGGCACGTACGCATATGTACATATAGATAATGATAATGTTCATAATATTATGATAATAAGAATCTACCCCATGGTTCTTTAAATTTGTATACGTAATTGTAGAACGGGTAGGCAAATTACTGATTGATATACGCAATGTGATTATGCATTTAAACGTGAACGCTGATTTGATTAAAAAGGATTTACAAATACCTCAAAAATCACTGTCGGATTATCTATTATTTCTATTAATGAAAGTTCTTAAGTGTGTAATACTTACTGGAAAGCTTTTGTTTGGTTAGAGGGATCCATTAGCTGAACCGGTACAGATGCTTAAACATGGGGACACGACGATTCATTCTAATTCCAACACTGCGTGAAGGAATTTTTCATTTGTAAATCCTGCTTTCATCATGTAATCGATACTTTAGAACAATCTATAAACCTACTTCCCTTCCTTTTTATAACGAATTTCTGAAAATTGAAATTATTGTTAACTGGCCTTTCATGTTTCCCAGGACAAATTCCCATGCAGTTGTGGTTATTGCGGTGTATCGGGACTTGGGATTTGGTAGGAGGCAGCATCCTTTTACCTATTTTTGCACTATTCAAACCAGTCTACCGGAAGGAATTATTCTACCGTAGACAGACAACGCATGAGATGAGGTATCTAGAAAGTAGAAACTAGATCGATTATCATTCAAATCTGTCCTTTGGTTATATTATACTGTACTAAAATAGCCAAACGCCAACGCAGTCAAAAATCACAAGAATCACAGGCAAAGTAACTTTGCAATGCATTTGGGGCACTGTGAAAAATTAAAGTTTGCCAGTCAGTAGTAACAGTACATAACAGCAGCCTTAAAATCTTAAATCAATCCAGATCCAGCTAAGTTGCATAAAAACAAATATCAAATAATTGCGACATAATAAAAATGTTAATTATTAGCATTGCATTATAATAAAACGCCTTATAGGATTGACCGGCGGCAAACAAAGAGGTCAGAGCCAAAAGTTCGCGTCACTACTCTGCGCTCTGAAAGGAAAAAGTGAGTTTCACGTCACAATTAGTGCGCGTTGCCCCATGAGAATGAATGCCGTTCGCGGCTTTCCAGAAGAAACTCTATGAAATCTAAACACTGGATTTTGGACACATGATCACGATCAGATTTGCATGAAGTGAATGGATTTGAAGTCTAGGTGCATGGACTCATTAAAGTTAACGTTTTTTAAAAAACTTTCTTGTTTTCTCTATAATGATTAATGTTGGAGACTTTAACTGCGAGCAGTAATAATTTTCCAAATTGTTCCAAAGAAATATGTCTTGTGATTGTGTCTGTGTGTGACCGACTGACGTGATTTTGTTTCCATTTCCATTCCTAACGCCGAAGAGCTGAAAGGGTAGGCAATTTGTTTGACCGGGTCACCACCGGGTGTTTACGATTACAATTTTGCTTATGCATTTAATAACAATGACTAAAAATATCGTTTTTTTGTAACTGAACGAAACCGGTTTCTTTATGAGCATAGGTTTGGAACAATGTCTAGAGTACTGACAAGAACTAAACTGCCTCTTGTAAGGGGTCGGATTCCGTTCCATGGAAAATACCATTATTGTAGAAACGCTGCTCGTTCGGCAGCTCCAGACCAAAATGTTGGATATGTTGTCTTGTACGTTAATATTTAAATCTTTTAAATCAAATTGTTAACATTAAAACCCTCTCACAACAATTTATTTTATTTCTTTAAATATTTAACATTTATATTTCAAGGTTGCCGGAAGTCCCACCTGACACCCCCGAGACCAATAAGTTGTTGCGAATTACAGAAAACCCCGACTTTGATTCACTTACGAAACAATCGTGTAGGAATGCGCTGGGGAAATTGGCCCTGCAGGTGGAGTCACACGCCTGGAGGATAGAAGAGTCTCTAAAAGGTCTGCGTTAACCAAGTCTGTGCTTAATTAAATAAATAAGAACTTCGCGTTAGTCAACGTTTGTGTACACTACAAACCTTCAATCAGAAATGTTTGGGTTTGCATAATTACATAAATAATTTCAATTTATCATTGCTTTAGATCCAAACTTTCCCAGAACGTATGACAAAGTGATTGACCCTATCGAGAAGCTGAATGTACCCTTTGACTATGCTTGGAGTGTTGTAAAAACATTAAACTTAGTCAGAAATAATTTTATGCCTTTGGAAAGCTATCTCGACTTGCATAACAGGGCGCGTTCAGCAAGAAGTAAAGTATACAATAGTTTATCAATTTACCACGCATGCAAAGTAAGTGCAATTGGAACATTTATTTAATTCGAAGATGCAACACAACACTGGCTGATCACTGATTAAATAAATTATCTCCTTGATGGGCCGATTTTATAGGAAATAAAAGCAGATGCGGCGAGGCTTCAAGAACCGCAGCAAAGAGTTGTTGATAAGTTTCTGTTAGAAGGAAAACTTACTGGAGTTGAACTCACTGGAGATCAATCACTACACATGAAAAATGTACAGCTTAAACTGAATGAAGCCAAAGAGACATTTGCTAAAAATCTCGAAACTACAACTGCCAGATTCAAACAACTTTTGATTGACCCTCAGTACGTTGGTGAAATGCCTGTTCAGCTTCTAAGGAACCTTTCAAAAGACAAGTGAGTTTTTAAAAAGTATTTTACTTGCTAAGTTGAAATTTATACCAAACAATTTTTCCTTGGTATTTGGAAGGTCTCAACCCACCAAGGGTCCTTGGATAGTCACCTTGAACGAGCCTGTGTACAAAAGTTTTCTTGAATACTGTCCTGAAAGAGCGCTTAGATGGAACGCCTGGTTAGCCTACAATTCCAGGGCTGCGGGAGAGATGGACCGGCAGTTGGATAACAGTGTGAATATTGAAGAAATCCGGATGAAAAGGTAAGGAGAATTGATATCGCTTTTTAACTGTTCTGTTATATTATCTTGTTTGAAATTATTTTCTAAAATGAATTGCCTAATCACCCACTTTTAACAGAGCCGAACAAGCAAAGCTATTGGGTTTTTCCAGTTATGCTGAAATGTCCATGCAAACAAAAATGGCAGGAAGCGTGGATAATGTTCGAGCCCTGTTTGCTACATTGTTTACAAATGGTAAATTATTGATTGGAATGGAATACTGAATATCTACATTATGTAATACAATCAAGTTTAACTTATTAACTTACTTTAACTTGATTTTATTTCGTTATATTTTTCTAGCTAAGCCAAAGCAGGAAGAAGAGCTAGCTAATTTACAAACGTTTGCAGCATCGCGAGGATTTGATTCAAACTTTAAACCATGGGATGTTGATTTTTGGAGGAGGAAACAGAGGAATTCGCTTTTCGCGTACGCACATATATTCAGTAGTATGATAAAAATGTTTTTTTTTTTGTTTTGTTACTTTTTCACATGCTTTCTTAAATAAAATTTTGTAGAGTGGACGGCTACTCAGTGACTGAGTTTTTCCCTCTTCCTCACGTGTGGAAGAGTTTGTGCGATTTTGCGGAAGAATTGTTTGATATAAAGATTACCCAAAAAACGGTTCCTGCGTGGCATGAAGATGTTACTTACTATGAAATTTTCGACGGCTCGTCTGGTGAAAAAATGGGTGGATTTTATTTGGATCCGTACGCCAGGTGATATTGATAAACCAATTTCGTTCTCGCTTATACTTTTTCTATACATTGACTACATATTGCAGATTGCAGTGGTTAATTAAGTGATGTTTTTGTTGCAATTAATTCTACATAGGCCTGGAGAGAAGGTCGCAGGTGGGCCCTGGATAGTGGCAAATAAAAGCAGATGTGGAATTCATAACCTGTATCCTCTCGCAACTCTAGTCTTTAATTTTGAACCTCCAATATATGGGAAACCTGCTTTACTGACATTTGATGATGTGTTTTCATTGTTTGGGAAGGTGTGTGATTAATTGCCATTATAATCTTACTGTATCTAAGCATAAAATATGAATGTCCACATTCATTTACATTTTATCTTGCTCGATTTAGTTTGGACAAATTCTGCAACATGTACTTACTACTGTCACGTTTAATGAAGTTTCGGGGACAAATAATATTGAGTGGGATGCAGTTTTAGTACCTGCAAAATTTATGACTATGTGGTAAGATTTACTCAAGCAATGACTATTTTCTAAACACATCCCAATTAATGATAGATGTCGCTAATCATTTTTAATTACACCCCCAGGCTTGGAAATAAGACCATTGTAAAACAGATTTCTTCACATTTCGACTCTGGAAAACAATTGACTGATGATCACGTACGAGATTTGCTGAGATCTAGGAAGCATATGGCAGGACTTGATTTGTGTGATCAGTTATACTTCTCGTCAGTAGATTTAGAATTATATTCAAGGTAATGTATGACAGTTGAACATCCTTTATTTAGCTCACTCAGAGACTCACGTATACTTTAATAATATAATAGTGAATGCTTTTAATGTTGTAGCTCGGACTTTTGGAGAGATGTTGCGTCTAAGCAGTGGTCTATTTACAAAGATCCGATTCCACTGGACAAGAAAGATGCTCATTTGTGCTCAACCCCTGACATCCTGAGTGGTGATTATGCAGCTGCGTATTATTCAACACTTTGGTCGCACATGCTTGCGGCGGACATTTATCAATCCTTTGTTGAGTCTGGCAAGAGGGAGACTTGGAAGCAGCAGGGCTTACGGTAAATTGCACTACAGAGTTTTAATAGTAGTACACACATGCACTCCGGAGACTAACAATAAATACCAATTTTTATGAAAGGTTCCGAGCTAGCTTTTTGTCTATGGGAGGTGGATATCATCCAAACAAAGTTTTCCGTCAGTGCAGAGGAAGGGATCCATGTCCAGATGCGTTTTTATGGTCCCTTGGATTACGGCCCTTCCCAAAGACGATAAAGAAAGAACCTTCGTCTACTTCTGATCCCAAATCAGCGGATAGTCAAACAACTGAGGCACATAGTATTAGGGTTAGCTAATATCTAGGTATACAATACAGTAGAAATGTAAATGTTTAAAGTTTTTGATTACGTTTCTAGATAAATAGTTGCAGTTCTTTAATTTCAGTTAATAATTCTGCATCTGTAATGTAATCTGTACATTTGGCTGTATGATCGTTAAATAAGTTCATATTATAAAAGTGCGAATTATTTAAATATAGACGCGATTGACTACGTAGTTAATGTGTAAAACTAGAAATTGAGTTTCCGCAGACTAAGTTCAATATTGAAAAATGCAATTAATCATATGGCATCAGTGTAAGTTCATGAAGTTTCGACTGTAAGAGTCATCAGATTTCTCTTCTCCAAATAACTGTCCACGTATGTGATTATCTTCCCCGACAATGCGCCCCAGCATATTTCGCATAACTGTTATTTGGGGTCCTCGTTTAGTGGCTACAAAAATGCAAGAAAATTAATGTTAAAACTATAACTGGAATATGAGTGGTTAGAAACTTTCACTGGGAGTAATTTTAGTTTGTAATGCAATATTTATCTTCACCATAAAGTCTTCCAGTTAAGCCATATGTGTCCCAGCATCCTATTGCATTTTCCTCGTTACCCACCGCTTGCGGGGCTAAAATTATAAGATCGTTCGCTTCGGCAACTTCCAAAAATCCACTATGGAGTAAATGATTTGTTCCATTGAATTCACTGAAAGGAAACACAGCCACAATTATTACACAATAAGTTCAAATAATATACATGCATAACAGAGCAATTGTTTTCATTACCGGCCTGTCAAGCATCCATGAAAATACAGGTGTAAAAAGCAAACTCGGTGGTAACACTGTCGCGGTATATAAATATAACCAATTGAATCCATCAGTGGGTCACTGGACGTTCCATAAAAGAATTCCGTTTGATCAAATGCCATAAGACTATATGGATTCGGTCGTAACCCCCCTTGGAATTTTACACAAAATTGCTCATAGTAATTTAAGAAATATAACATGTAAAGAAGGACAGAAAAATATTATAAAACTCAAATACGTGGAGGATGTTTTATGGAATCTCCAAGAAGAAATTTTAAAGCTTCGTATGCTCCAGAAAATCCGCAGTTTCCCAAGAAAAATGTATCCTGTGCGTCTTCCGTACATTTCTTTCCGTAATGCTCTGTGGGCTAATTTCAAAAATTGATAAGCTGAAGTGATTTTGTATTTTCATTCAAAAGAAAATCATATAGTACGTCTTCACTTACGAAAAGCTGTGTGGCATCTTGTACTCTGGTTCTAATATGGCTGGGATCCTTAATCAACTGTTGGTATATTGACACTGCCCCCAAACTTAAATCTATAACAATCACAATAAACCCACTCCGTAAAAAATGAAATAAAACCGTAATAAATCAAAGGCGCCACTGCGACCCTTAGGGTTGTATGTACCCACCCAAATCAAAGAAAGAACTACGAGCGCCGGCATAGAGATACACCTTTTGGTTTCGGAGATTCTTTGTACTGTCAATGAGACTCTCTTTCTCATATTCTCGGATGTCAGCCATTGCAAACTCTGGATGATAAGTGTGATTTTGGCCAATTAACGTACAAGCATCGTCGTATTCTGCTTCGCTTCCCGTTCCCGGCCCACATCTGTAATAAGCTTTATAAAATACAAAGTAACCAGAAATTAAATACTTTTAATAGGAAATACGTTTGCATACAATATAATTGCAGAATGATTCGTGTTCGAAAATGGAATATACATACATACATATACATATTGACAATGAAATATCATCGTGTGACGCTTACCATGAGAAAAAGATGCAACTCCATAGAAAAGTGATGAATACGAGATTTGAAGTTGCTGAGCAAACGTTCCTCCACTAGAAAATCCTGACACTGTTACTCGATCCAGATACACAGGATGCTGACCTGAAATATGGTCAAACATATAAAAATGTGTAGATAATTTTATATAAAGTCAAAGCACATTATCATGATGTGAAACTGGACTTCGTATACCTAAACTAAGCACTGGTGGTTCCAAAAAAACTTCATGCTTAATCGTTGCATTCGGCACGTGCTGCCCAGAAACAATAAGTAAGATGTGACAAATTGTCAGAACTGTGTATGGCCTCTGCGGATGCATTATGATATGTAATTTTACGTAAATTGTAAAAACTAACTAATAAGAAGACTAAGAATGTCTTAAGCTTTTAATGAAATCGTAGTGGAAAAAATCCAGATCAAATCACATTGATACATGATAAAACTAACTTCACCACCTCATTTGAGGTCTGTCACACCAGCAACATTTGAACCTGCAAACTTGCACTTGACACGAATCGTTTATCAAAATATTCATGTATATAATAACAAACGTTAGTTATTATTGTAACAATTAATTATAATGAAAAAGTAGTCTATAATTTTTCTTACTAAATGAATAAAATTATTCTTTACGTGGAATATTGCAATAATGTCATAAAAATATAATAACTAACACAGCAAGTGACTAGTATCGAGTATCGACATCATCAGCAATTTAACTGATGAACCATTCCAACTCGTCACTAAAGATAGACTAAATGAGATTGCATTAAATATTTTGGGTAATAATGAAATAAATAACTATACTATCGCGATTATTATTTTTATGAAAAACCATAATATATTCATTGCATGCCGCAACTTTTTTTGCCATCAAAATATTCATCAGTCCCGAAACGAAAGGAAAAGGGATGAAAGCTTGCGCAATCATTTTTAAGCAGTAAGCTATTAGTGCAGCTCTACCTTCTCCTTAGTTAGTCATAGGCATCATTTTATTTATTATCTCTGTTTTATATGTCTACCAAGGGACAGCAATGTCAGTGCCATAATATTTGCCTATTTTATGTTTTGCAGCACCTTTAGATAAAAAATTTAACGTCGATGTGCTTAGATAATGACGGATAACTTATCGCATACTGGCCATATTATCCAAAGATGTACAAACGCACAATAATTCATGTGTGTAACTAATTAAAAATTCACCTCTTTCTGACTAACGCAGTTGCTGGTTAGCCACTGTAAACGTACTCTTCCTTTTTCAACAATGCAATTACTCACTGTACGTACCTAGATAATCACGTCACGGTGCAGCAATTGAATAATACATTGTTTACGAATTGATATGATTAGTACTTTGATGTAGGAATTAAGTCAACTTTGTGTTACATATTGAACCCACTCAATTTAGTAACCAAAAAATCAACACGTACTTTATCAAATGCACGATCAAGTCTTGCATTAAATCTTGTCTTTACGAGTTTACATCTACATTTACATAGTATATTTGTAGGTAGTTTAGAGCCGTGACCGTTAATTAAATAGGTACTCGTGTTAAAACATCTAATAAAAAGTGTTAAAATCTATATCTACATTTTGCCTTTACCTTCCGATTACGAAATAGTTTAGAGATCATTAACTTTTACAAGCTTCAGGCATTATTCATTCATAGTGCGAGAGCGAGTACCATCACAGTAATAAAGAGTGAAGACGACACCAGAAAACCAAATACGAATACTTTGTTCTAATAACCATACTAATTAGTAAAATTTAGTAAAATCACTTTCCGCTTTTTGTGACAATGAGTCTGAATCGGTACTTCAACCATGCATTGTTCTATGAATTTGTGTTGCGTAACATTACCTGTTGCCTTTCGAGTAATTTTGTGCAAAAAATACAAACGAAACTTGTCTTTTCAGTGGATAATGCATAAGCACAAAAAATTAGTATTCATAATAAATTCATACGAGAGATCATTTGATTCTTGAATACGAAGGATGATATAATGAAGCTTTGAAATTCCTAATGATATTCAAGATAAGAACGAAGAGTTTACTGAGTATAACTCTTGGGTCCTGCCTGACCATTTAACAATTACGTTCTATGTATATGGATAAATGCCAGAATTTTGCTCTGCATCTGCACCCTACATCAAGTGCCGCTATGCTATCAATATCACACAAAAATGTATGTACCTTTTTGCCACCTCTATCAATTAAGTTTCTATTGTGTATCAACGAGACCTGATCTAAGGAAAATGATTCTAGATGCAATAGAATCTTACGACGGAACACATACTATGCTCTACTAGTTATTTGACGCAACTTGCGAAATCAAGCCTATAAAACTATCAAATAGGGAAATGATTGTTCATGTTCATGTTAAAATTGTTACGCCTACAAAAGTACACAAATTTGCACAACCTTTATCTTGTTCGAAGTTCGAACATGCGTTACTTTTACAATGGACAGACAAGGATTAGGCCCTTACATTTAAACCAGTAAGAATTTTTTCCATTGAACAATGCAGTTAAATAATTCTCTTCCGATTCATAACGAGTTAATTGACAAAGCTTATAATCACGTATTTTAAAATTAGAATTTTAGAGTTTGCAATCAGTTTATAATGTGTATTTGGTTTGGTATGCAGGAAATTAGAATTGTTTATCGGTTACTTATTAAAAAATCACTTACGCAAACGAACAGTAACCAATGATCTGTTGTTTGGTCGTCCCCAACTTAAACGGTCACTTCGGGATGCTGTCAAAACAATATTATCAAAATCATTAGTGAACTGAGCGGGGCAAAAGTAGAAGAAATCGGAGTGCCCATCATATCTCAAATGCGTTTCTGTATAGCAACGGAAAAAATGGACACCTGTCCCGATGATAAAAACTCCGAAAACAACGAAGGACGAGGTCCACGTGAACAATCGAAAGTCCATCGTGTCAAGGTGTTATGACAAGATTGGCTGGAAATCCGGTTTCCTCAGGACAAATATACAGGAACTGTTCCGCATACCACGCACAATTCCTTCACTACGCTATGCTCACACTACACAAGTGGCGTCCGTGCAAAACACGTTCTGGAATTGATTTAATTCGAGGCTTCTCCAGACAATTGATACCTGATGTGGAATATCAGATAAGCAGAACACGTTCCACGGTACGTGTTGGGAAGAAGATGAAAAACAATCGTAGCTGAGTGAGAGAACTGATGCAGATTAATTTCTGTTTTTTATCAAACACACTTCCTTATTTCATGTTCCAAACATAAGCTTAATTTTACTCGTAATTAATAACATTAATGATGATGATGAAGCAAAGGAGAGCGTCGGTGCTCAGCGCTCAGCTACAGCGGGGCGGTCGGTCACTCAAAGCGTGGGAAAAACGTTCATCCGTTTACAAGTTTTCCTTGAGACTCTGTGTAGCAGTAGCTTTAAAATCCGGTCTGTTAACAATGCTGTAGTTCTGATGATGACTAATGACAAAGATAAGCCACTCTGGTTAACTAGTACCTCCAATAAAAACTCCCAAGCAGCAGTGAGGTACTGGTCACTGGTAAATTGGAAAATCAGGTTAATTTGCAAACCAGCTTGTTACAATTTTCATGTCTATTCCACACGTCACAGATTTATCCCCCCACGAGTTGTTTCAGAAGCAATATGATTCGATGATTCCGAAGTTGTTTCTAAAACCTGCTTGATCCGAAACTTCGTTGTAAGTCTCAGAGTTAGCAAAAAATGTTCCAAGAAATTTACTAAAGCAATTCTGATTCAATTTTATAAAAATGCGACTGCTAATTGAAACGTGATGGGAATTTTACAAGTATTATGCTTTACTACAAAATAAAACAAATGCAATGTTGCCTTTTTTATATAAACGAAGTGGTGAAAATTATTTAATAGATATGTAAACGTGCTAAGTTTTTGCCTGTAAAATATAAAAATTATCAAACTAGTACAAACAAATACACAATCCATCGCCTTAACCTTTTCCTTAGTCTACACATATTCCCTCTGGAATTTCAGAATTTCGCTTTATGAATTTGCGTCATTTTACGATTTTACACATTGTTATGAATGTTGTATATTTGCTGTTATAATCTTTGTTTGTTTATTTATGCATATGTTACATTCCAGCGTTTTCGTTAGTATTAAACTGAAATTACATATGAAGACGTCCTTTCTTCTAACCACAAAATAATCATATCCATAAAACGCATTTCTTCAAGAGCAAGCGTATTGATATCGTTTATATCAATATTTATACGAGTTGCGGCTAAAATTGACAATTGAAATTAAGACTGTAGTTTCGCGAACTAAACTCACCGGTTTGACCATTCAGAATTGGTTTATAAACGTCACATTTTACATCCTTGACCTTTTACGGAGAATTGGGTATTGCAAGATGATATAATGATAATTTTAAAAAATAATTTGGTTGAACTTACTATTTAGTACGTCATTGAAGTTCCATTTATTCTAACATATTAGTAGTAATTGGCATCTATTTATACGTTACAATTTCAAATTATAATTCATATTGACACCGGCTAATACAGGTAACGATAATAAAAGTAAAATTGCGGATTTAGTTCGATCTATGATTTGATAGTTACATTTTACCTGCAATTTTGTATATTTATCACGAGTTAAAGCTAGGGACAAAATATAATTTAACAATTAACTAAGTACAATATTATAATATACGTTAAATAATCGTAACGTCTCATTCAAACATCAAACAGAGTTCACCTTTCACTCAAACTTATTATATATGTATATGTATACCTCATTTGGATAATTTATTAATACGTGGCTATTAAAATGTAGTTGGCGTAATGTCGATTGACAACTGTTGTGACAAGAGTCATGTCATTTCCAGCGAAAGTCAAATAGGTTATCTTAATTTTATGTTGTACATTTCTATACACGTAATAAAATCCGATTTACTTCTCCTCTAACTAACAAATTCACGCGAATCCTTATGAAACGATATAATAAATTACAAAAATACAACCTCCCATCTTAATTATAATTCAAGAATATTACGTAGAATCATGAAGCAGTATTAGGGTCGAACTATAAAAGCGACTTGCTATCGGATATTACTGCAGCCACCAGCCTCAGGTTTCTCAAATATGTCAAGGTCAAACGTTAAGTATCTCGAAACACTCAAACGAGTTGGAATTTGTGTCAGTAAAAATTATTTAAATAACTATTCACCGCTATTGTAGAATTTTGGGTGTTAATATGAAACAATTTAAATGAAAAATAAGGTCTTCTCGCACTCCTTACAGACAAAGGCAATCGGTGTCGTCACATTGGCCTACCCGATTTTGTTGGCTGCAGAATTTTTTGCACGCTCTATAAACATGTACAATATAAAGCAATGGTAATAAAAATCGGTTTGGAATAGTAATTAATTGATATGTATTTTTACGATTGATTAAATTTTTAACCTGTATATGCAATTGTAGCATCTGCAAGTGCCATCCGGATCACACTGTCCATGAAGGCCCTGCTCAAAACAGTCGGATGTACAACCCCAGTCGTCACACAAATTTTGTTGGCTTTGACTTTGACAGAGTTCCACAATGGCCTAATTAATTTGAAATTAAATATTGGAAATTAGAGAAAATTAAAATCTATGCAGTAGCAACGCAGTAAATATAATGTAATTTTTAATTTACCAAAACTCCCAAGACGCAAAGGAATAAGATTGTGATGGTCTTCATTTTTCTTATTCTTCTTTTTCTTAGGTGTAACTTAAAGTTGAAAGTAATTAAATTGGACTAATTTTCAATTAGAAGCGCTCCTGTCAAAGTCTATCAGTTAAGTGACTCGTCTTGCATCAGATTGACGAGTTTTTATAATTATTTTGCCACAGCGTCTTCCAGAATTTCCTCCGCTTACTTCCATCCATAGTGCGTAGAATATGACGAATGAAACGTACTCGATCGTAAAATTCTCCAACTAGAGGAGAAAAAGGTCGAGTTTGCAATAAACGTTGGAAGTTGGAATGACATGCATATCCTTTCGATAACCGAAAGCAAACCACATGATAATTATCCGACTATTCAGAAAAAGGAGAAACGAAATAGTCATTTAATCACACAAATTGTTTTTGCTTTTCCATAAAACAAGATCGAGTAAGTTTTGATTTAAATACATATATCATTTTAACTCTGCCTAGACTAGACTTGGTCACGAAATATACTCCTTACGTCAGGTTGGTATTATAGTGCAAACTATGATAGACAGTGGTATCTATTGATGTTGCGCCAATTTGCAATGTTCAAGCTGCCGAATGCCTCGTTCCAGTTTAATTTTCATTCATTGTCTAAAATTATTAATTTACACATGTCAGTTTCATTTCATTCAATAAAACCAAAAACGGAGTGATTTATTGTGAACCAAAATGAACCTAAAAATGAACCACAGAAAACGTTTTACAAAAGAATAATGAATTGATGACATTACTTTTATTACTTTATTGGCGCTTTGCGACAAATAAACCAGCTAATTTAGGTAATAAGCGGCTTCTTAAACAATTTTACAGGTCAAGATTTTTCCCTCGTACTTAATTCAAACAAGCATCATCATACGTCAAAGTGCGTAAATTTACATGTAAACTAATAAATTTGTGCAGCCTAATTACATCAATTACATGTCATTTTTGTAATTTTCTGTCAATTGATGATCGAAATCTCATAATTTTCCAACGTTGATGAATTTATTTAGTAATATTAATGAGAGTTGGTTGTGACGTACCAAAAACATTATTTATCAGTATGTACTACAGTAAAAGATCTTATTAACTTGTTAATTATTTACATGTTGTAATAATCCAACACTTATACTCCAGTGGAATCTTTAACAAGTAGGTCCTGTGGATAAAAGTACCATCAGAAATGCAATGCAAAGGTTGATTTTTGGATGGGAAATGGCAAAATTAATGTGTCTAAGGCGAGGAACTACTTGAGAATTTGAGATAAAGTGAGTCACAGTTTTTTACAGATGAATCTCATAATGAGATTCTCATTTAGCACGTTTTGAGACACAGGTTATCATATTATTATCATCATCCGAAGTAATTAGGTAAACTTGCCAGTAGGTATTTGTAAATTCTATATTATCAATGGTGGGTGGGATTCTACAAAATATTATGAATTAATCGTAAGATTTTGAGGCAAAACGTTGATGGTAGCTGAGAAAGCATTTCTTGGTCAAATTAATGACTTTGTTGACATTCATAATTTACGAACTGCTTACGTCAAGTTTTTTTATTTGTCACTCACAGTCCAGACCAGAGGTTCAGTTCAGTTAATGCGGCGGGCTTAAATGGCAGCAGATACTGCGATTCATTAGGCCTGGCGACCTTCCTTCACCAGAAACCTCAGAACGTTTTTTTTGCAAACGGTACAGAATCTGGCGAATAAGGTAGGTGTTGAACAATAATACGTTACGTTAAAGATAGGTGTAACAAATGATTTTCCTGTCAGAAAGCAACGATTAAAATTTACAAAGTCAAATAAAACGACAATTTGAGGTTTTTAAATAGTGTGTTATTGGCGTAATTGCCATTTGCGTAACTATTTTGATGGTTGTGCCTTACAAAACAACATATTTATGAACCTTATCAAAGAGTTTATTTATCACCTCTATTTTAAGCAAAATTCGACATTCGACTACTGTTTAAACGTGATTCCGGTGTGATGATAGGAAATCACGTAATCGTACGGAGTTCAAAATCAGTCAACCTCAAAAATTCTTCAAATACTTGCTGACTGTTTTGAATTTACATCATCACTACAATGAACCAGCAGTCTAGCATTGAAAAAGGAGGTGCTACACACTTAAATAAATAGCAGTGAAAGATCTCAATCTCAAGAATTCAAGTTTAAAAAAGTAATTCGTGGAAATAGACATTTGACATATAAACACGTAATGTAATCATGTACAAATTCGTACTTACAAACCATAAATTTTATCCAGAAATGTATGAATGACTCTGATAAAATGCTACAACTGCAACAAATATGAAATACGAAATCACTAACTAGTAATCCGTTTGAAATATTAATACGAGAAGTTACGAACATGTTGAAAGTTCATCTAGAATTTTCGATTGCCTCTATTGATTGGAAGTTTGTACACGACAGTATAAATAAAAATGACATCAAGGAAAGCGTTTTGCCTATTTGTTTGTATGAAATCAATGTCAAATTAAAGTCAAAATTTTCTTATTCGACTCTCTCACTCGAGTGCCGAACGTATGTACATATATGTGATCACAATCGACAACAAAGACTAAAGGAGAGTATAAAGGTGCAGGCAAGGATGAAGGGTCCATTGTGCCCCAGTTTGCGACTGTGATCCATATTTACATGCAGTCTGCTAGGATCATTACAATAAAGTACCGTTAGGTTGCCTTTAAGGTTTAAAGTTTCAAGGATTATGTAGGTCATGCAAACATACCTCAAATACAAGGCTTGTAGTACAAGCTGATGATCTCTGTCTTCATATATGAAAGATTCTGGACATAAGAATTCATACCTTTGTAGTGGATGCCAATGCCACTCGTAAAGCTTTAAGTGGCTAGACTAGTCCATTAGCAGAAAGTAGATTGAGACAAATGTTAACCTTTTATCGGTTTCATTTTGGAAAATGGTAAAATGGGTGCAACTGCAAAGGCAACAGTTTCTGTTTCTGGCTCATCCTGTCTTACATGTAGGCAGTTAAAATGATGCATTTGCATCGACACTGTAGGCTTGATGTGAATATTTATCTGGAATTTGGACCACAAAGATAGCAATAAGGAAATTATTTTTCGAATAAGGTTTTTAAAAAAATGTTTTGCTACAGGTTGATTGTGCTGGTAAATAAAACTTGTACATAAAACATAGCTTTTGTGATCGATCTATCTCAAGCATTGTCAGTTCAGTGTAAGGTCAATGGTCCGCAATGCAATGAAATACGTTTTTTTGCACACGTTACAGATTGCCGCAACGCAAGTTGGTTCAACTCCGACATTCCCTATGCCATCAACTGAGTTGTTCAGAGGAATTCCTGATGAAGACACTCCGGCGGATCCTGTACTGTTGAAAAAGTGGGAAGAGTTTAGAGGGAATTTAACAGATGGACATGAGCGATCTTTGTTTTCTTGCCTTGAAGATCAGACGTATTCTGCAATAAACGATTTTGCAAATTGCCATTTGTTTTGTCCAATTTGTAATTGGGGGTAAGTGACATACCACATTATTTTTCATTTTATAGGGAACCAATTTTAGCCAATATGATTTTCAAATAAAATGTTTCTCCTAGGTATGGAAAGTGCGCTACTGCGAGTGACACTAGAATATGCATATGCGACTGCGACTTCTTTAGCAATTTACTGGTAAAATAGCAATATTATAAATATAATCAATGCGAATAACTAAGAAAGAGGACTAATATTTCGCAATTTACATAATTGTTCTTACCTAGCTTGACATTGAATGTCCATGGGTCTCCAAATTGTGCACCCGGGTGGCAGAGTCAGTGGACCAAGCTCAAAAATTAACGAAGTGTCAACGAGAATGTCAATCTCGAGGGTATGATGATGCTGCATTATGTGGCGCTGACATGGAAGACCCGCCGCTTATCAGATCAACCTGTACTTGTCTATGTTAAAGCTTATTAAGGTCCAGTATTTGAAAATAAATAATAAATTATTTAATTGTGTTTAAAATAGCGATTTGCAGACTGAGTAATCAAAAACTTATTTATTAACAATCTCAAACTTTGCTGTATAGTAAAGTTGGTGTTCTAAGTTAAATGCAACAGAGATGGAAGATTTATTGCATAATTTACATAACTCCACAATCTACAATTCAATTCGAATTAGTTGTACGAAGACGTGACTAGATATGACTGAATGTTGTTTGCGGTTTGATAAGTAACAACTTTTGATTGATTTTATAAGTTTTCAGCAAGTTTCTATTCCAAACAGATGTAAATCCATGCCTTTCTTCAACTAATTTGAATTATAATATTACAATTATACAATTAAAGTACCAATAAGCGAGTGAAGACATTATTAGTCATGTTGTCGCATTGTTTATGGTAATTGATGACAATCTTTCGTAAACGTACCTATGCGAGAATAATGACTCAGAAATGATAAAACCCTCATTTCATATTACTTTTACTACAAGCCTTTCTTTGCAAATTAAAATCATGACATGACAGTGATGGACAAAAAGAATTCCGACTGGTAAACTGAATTTTCGAATAATTTCCTGCAGGCTGTGCCCGTGGCCGGAAACAAGTAAACGAACAAAGATGCAAGATGGTATTATCTAAATATTGTTTTATAAATAATGGTCGTTGTATCGTAATAGGGTAAACAATATCTTAAAATATCTCTGGTAGTGTAGAAAATCGCATTCTGCATTCTGTCTGCGGTTGTGACCCGGATTCGGAATTTTAACATAATAATTGCATTGTAACAATTTCTCTTACCATGCCATAACCAACCCACGACTTTCTTAGAGAAATTTTTCGCACATTCTTAACTTAACAAAAAAAGAAAGAGTTATTGTGTGCCGTGTTGTGCGACGTTTAAGCAAGCCCTACCTCAACATTTTGTCGTTGGTTAGGAAAATTGAGATTATTATTACGCATTATACCCTTCAACTACGTTTATTATGTAAGTTTAAAATATTGAACACTGCACGATGTGTACATTAGGGGAGGGATATTTGTAAGAATAAACCTTCGAAATACAAATGAACGATATAGAAGCAAATCTTTGGAACTGACTATATTACAATCGCATCTTTTGTGAGAATTAATTAGTCACTTTTTCTTACTGCAATTTGGCTTGAAGCATGAAATTAAACATTTCACTTTGCTTGATACTACTAACCAATCATCGTGTACATTTGGATGATTGATTTCTAATTTGTATTGAAAGGTGGTGATAACGCATTCACCAATTTCAGCATGCACGAAATATCCGTTTCTCTTTTTATTAATCATATTTGCGAAACTTAATTACCTGTATGCTAACACATTTTGCTATTAATTACAGCTGCGGGGACAATTCATGCAATAAACAATAAATGTCAACAAAGGCCATTAAAGGCTCCCAATGAAACGTTACTTACAAATCATTCGTGCACACCTTGGAGCAATAAACGCTGGACTTGTAAGTTACAAACGGAGTATGGCGTAATTATATTTTATAACGATTTTTGCGTGATTAAAGTTAGTACGTGGTGCATGTAAATTTTTGGCTTTATCTTGTCACAAATTGTCAAACTTTACACTTCATCATCTTGTCAGGACACATACATGTCACACATAAATTATGCATAGGTACTCACGAGGAAGGATATCTTTTTTTTGTGTTTTGCGCAATAAAAAATAGGTGCTATCATAATATAATACTACTTTCATGTATTTGGAGGTTCCTCCTAGAATACAAATTTTCTACTTGATTGGCAAGTGAATACAACAATGTAGTTGTCTTGTATTGAAATAAAAACACACACGCTAACATCATCATCCCGTGAACTCCTAATTTGTTAAATTCACAACTAAAATATTCCGTTATAGGAAGTTACATAAGATTTGTACTACCGTGACAGTCGCTGCCCATTCTGTATGTTTTGTATTTGTCATGCATTGATTTCATGCAGTCTGATTAAAATGTTTCCGCAGATGACAAATCAAATTTATTATGGTTGTAATATCGAAAAAAACTAGCAAATGTAAATGGTAAATAATGGACCATTTTTGTGGATAATCCACAAAATAGTCTGTCTCATCTTCGTCTGTCCTGTTTCAGTTTGGATTTTTAAGTCTCAAATTATGTCGGTTTTCAAACTATTACAGCTTCTCTTGTGCAATCATTCATCGGAAATGGAAGATGAAGATTGAGCAACCGGCTATAATGCACAAGAATGATAATAAGTGAAAAGCATGAAAAATACCAAAAAGCCATTTGTTTAAAATGAGGAAGAGGAGGAAAGTGTTTGTAAAATAAAAAGTTTAGTCCTTTCAAAAAAAATATACATTTTTTTCTCCTTCTCGCGAGCTGCAGTGAATGAAGTGTAGGAAGCGGTACTATGTATATGTAATTGACAGAAGAAAAATGAGAGATTTATTCTATCATTTGTATCATTAAATAAGTCAGTAAGAAAGTGTGTTGATTTGTCCGACATTCACATTGTTTTATTACACAAACGAAATATCTGTTCGAGAAGATGTGGTTATCATAATAGTTTTGCTTTAACATAACTGAGATTTTCAAGTTTCTACAAGTTTAAATGAAATGCCCCTTTGTTTGAAACAATCACATTATTTATGTTCAGATTATACAAGTAAAAATCTATATTACATTTTGCAACTTGAGGTTGGCGCAAACAAACCATAATCGCAATCAGTTTAATATGAGAAGATGCGAAGGAAAAGTGAGATCATTTGAATCGGTAAAGTAAATTGGGAAACATTGTTTTATGTGACATTATGTGAGGGATTGTTGCTTAATGGACAACAAATGTGAGACAATTCAAATGTGCATAAGTAAGATATGCCTTAAATACTTTGAACTGCCGACCCGACTATTGGGACTGTAAGTTATGGAATAATTAATAATAGACAGTGATTTCTCATCAGGGCAAGGCAAGTAACGGGGCAAGTTATGTATGTGATAAATATGTAGGCAAGTATGTTTCTGTGACCAAGCCTAAGCCAGCGTATCGCACTTAACGTTTCTCATCGTGTGAAACTAAGGTCAATAAAATAATTTTTATTTGCAATGAGAGTTCAAAACAAATCTCTATCGATTGTGGATGCCTGTCTGTTACATATCGATGAACTGACGATTAAAGGAAGCAAACGCATGCCAATCAGTCATGTACGTGCCTGTTTTATGGGGTAGAAAATAAATCTAGCAATAGAAATGATGTAATAAATGAGGATAAGAGGTGAAGGTGGATTGATAGTTATATTTTATACTGTTATTAGTATTGTTGATTAAATGCATTTGTTGCATTGAAACCGAATTCACCAACCAAGCATTCTTGCATGTTTGCATTTCCGCCACTTTGTTAGAAACCATTTAATTGTCATCAGTTGTCTTCTGATTTTCACTTTCCCATGTATGCTTTTGTCAGATCAAATTTTTACACCATGAATAAATGACTGAAAGAATAGAGCAGCTTTTACCGTGCGTTTTTTAATTTAGTCGTGAAATTTAAAGTTAAGTAATGAAAGTTATCCTTTAACAATTTTTACCGAGAACGTCTATTATGATTTCGAATAGCTTGCAAAACAGGCTACACAAAACAATTTTTCAATTTTGTTACAGCTCAGATATATAACACAACAAACAAACAAACTGAAGTTTTTTATTTTTACTAAATTATTTTTTCATCGTCTGGACCTTAGCGATTTTGACTTTCAGACACAATACTTAGCTTACAAGGGTCTTTGGCATTAAAGAAAATGATTAATGAAGTCAGGTCCCTAGATCAATTAAACAATGCACATGTGTACTTGGAAAATTAAATGAAAGTTGAAGCTCCGTTCATACACAGAACAGAGTATGTATTTTACTACAATTGAAATACGTAATACTTATTCACTTGTTAGAATGTCATTGGACAGGAGGAAAAGTCACCGTCACTACTCTTAATGATTTTCCTTTGTTCCTCCCTAATTCATAGATTATACAGTTATAGCAATAACTACAGACCGCCGTCTAAAAACTAAATGTTTTTGTTCGTTGACAGGTCGTTTCACAAACGCAGCCGACTACCACCACGGGATATTTGTCATTGCAATTATATAGTCTTGTCTTATTACCTGTGATAAGTGATTTCAGTACGCGCGATATATAGCCATAATACACCCTCCATTTGTTCTCAACTTTAACTTTTTTCGTGATGCGACTCACTTGAGTACATCCGCATAAAACCTAATCGGTACAGCGAGTAAAAGCATTAATAATAACAAAGACACTTCTCAAAAATCTAGTAAAGTGGTTTCAATTTTGATATCCATATTCGCTGTTACTATTATTAGCTGCGCCGTTGTTATTCTCTTCTCTCTTCACTTTTTAGTACTTTCGCACCGGTCTCCTACGTGTTAAATTGAATTCGCTCCCTCAGGTAAAGTAAAATGTTATAATAATAGCATTATTGTAATAGCGCAGGCAATAAGCAACAATGGTAGAATATTATGCTTCAATAGCATGATGTTGAGCAGTTTTTGTAAGTGGCCAGAAAAAGCCATCATCCCAAGCACTGAAAATAGTCAGTGAGAGAAGTCGTTGAGAGCGTGTCAGCATGGTGTGCATAAAATGTGTGATACTTGGTGCTTTCATGTCTCACAAACTTGCCAGCTATCGAGTCAGCTAAAAAGAAGCAATTTTTTCTGCAAATTTTCTTACAAAACGTTGTGTGCATCAACCAGTAAATAACAAAAAGAAATCAAAGCAACTCATCAAACTTAAAGTATATTTTCTCGATAATTTTTTTTCTTGTCATGAAAGCTTTGTTTTCAAGCAACGCTGCTGCATACCGGTAATTTGAAGCGCGTCTTCACGTCAAATAACTACAGTCCTAACTTCTAAAATAATCTTCGAGTTATTTTAGTTAGAATTGGTGAGAATTGGAAACGATGCCATCTATTGTTTTCGGGTTCTAGAAATTACCAGAATAACGTCAAGAGGATTTTTTTGCAGTAATCGTTTCCTTGCAATTGACACAATTTTTAGTGTTCACAGATGCATCTAAGTTAATTTTTCCTATCACGTACCACCAAATCACTACTTTGAGACTAGCTGACAGTTTTATTGAGATGAGCACTTTAAAATTTTTATTACAAGTAGTTCTTATGTTCAACAGTTGGCCGTTGGATTTTGATAACTGCCGTGCAATATTAGTAAAGTGGTCATTGTCGTAGGTTTTGTTAAGGGGTAAGCGCAAGTGCTAAAACGTGGCAGATTTTGTTGTTGACAATGACCATGTAATATTATGCAAACCTTAATATTATTTGCGTTTGGGATTTATATACATCGATCTTAAAAATCGTTAACAAAATCATTTGTGCTAAATAGTATTCGTATAATGTACTATTTGTCATTATAAAGTTGCATTACGCTTAGTCTTTGAAGTTGGAGTGAGTTTTGGTTAATGTGCCGTTTTGTTCCAAGTTGTGCCATCAATCAGCAATAGTAATTCATCTTATGAGTAGATTCTCTCCTTTTACCAAAATGTTCAGATTTCAAGGAAATACCAAGTGCCAGGTAAAAATTGTGCTTCAATTTATATAAATACTATGAAGGAAAAACAGGAGTTAAGTCTCAGATAAAATGTTCTTTTTGTAGCACCTTATCATTTTATCCATATTTTTTGCAATGGTGGAATTAAGTCAAAGTTGCCACCGGAAAGTGGGTAAGAAGTTTTTATAAGTATCAGGAAATATTATGCAAAAATCTATTAATTTATATAGTGTTTTACATTAAAAACTGTTTTATTTTCAGAGTACTACCATTATCCAAAGAAGCCTCCTCCTCCTCCTCCTCCCCCTCCTCATCATTATGGTGGTCATAAAGGTCCTCATGGAGGGCACGGGGGAGGTTATGGCCATGGTCACAGTGGTGGCTATAAGCATGGAGGTAAAATAATATTGATTACATCATTACTTCCCCATGCATAGTATCAAAAGTAAAAATTCTATTGTGTGTGTATTTAATTTAATAATTATATAATAATCTTAAGGTCATGGTCAGCACGGGCACAAGGGCTATGGCCACCACGACCCTCATGATCACGGTAGCAAAAAAAAAATTGAATGAGATTTATTAATTTTTGACCGTCATGACCGTCACACATTATGATTTGAAATATTTTTTTAAGGCGGGGGAGGTTATGGGGGTGGTCATGGACATCATGAGGATGGTAAATATGTCCATTATCTTATATAATTTGCAAGTTGCAATTGGAGAAATCAGAATTTCGTTCGTTTAACAGAGGGCTACGGTCATCAGCATAAAGGATATGAACCCGAAGGCCATGGTCATGGGTATGAGCCTTACGGAGGCGGAGGATACGGTAAGGGACTCCTTTGCAAGATTTACGTTATTGAATTAAAGAGGTTTGAAATATGTTATAAACTTTTTAGGGCATGACGACGAGTATAGTCATCGTGGTCATAGACATAATGGGTACGGTGGTGGTGGGCATGGCCATGGTCATGGAAAGGGTCATGGGGGAAAAGGACGTAGATACAAGTATCAAATGTATGAGTCTATGCGATACCATGAAAAAGGTCATCCTCGACACCCTCCCAGCCACAGTCACGGTCACAGTCATAGTTATGGACAGCCTTCGTACTCCCAGAATGTTCCACATTATTTGAAACAAGGTAAGTCATAGGTTAATTGCACATAAAACTTGATCCACAGAAAACAGAAAACCAAGAAAGTACCAAAATAGCATTGAAACTTTACTGCTCTAACACAGTGAGAGAGAAAGTATTCTGTAGTATTTCTTGAATTAATTTTCCATATACATACATATATCAGTCAAGTAATTAAAGTTACATGCTATAATTTAAGGATAACGGCCAAAGCGTTAATTGTTTCATGATTGATGAACATGCGCGAAATGAGATAATTTTTTACGGTTGTTGCAGGGAAATGAAATGGGCTTCTTGTACTTACTTATTTACCTAAATTGCATTTTCATATTACATCAAGATATCTCACTACAAAGTGGAAAGAATCTGTCACGAATATAAAGAACCCATTAACTATTTTGTCGCTTATCATCTTCACTTATCAAAATGTCAAAAAAGAGAAAATTGCTTTGTGACGTGAGGTTTTATGCCAAATTGTGTTTAACTCCTAAAATATTGTAAAACGTAAAACACCAATTTGAAAAAATCCCGATTTAGGCTGAGAACCCAAACTAGTCTTTACTTTTGTGTAATTTTCAGTGAAAAGCTATCAATTTTATTTAAAATTTCTAAATATACAAGCATATTATAATCAAAACGCTGTCCCATGTATTTCTCTTTGGGTATGAAATACGATCAAATAATAATTTAAATGTAAAGCATCATTAAATACAAATACGTAATTAATAAAAGTATTTGAAAATTTTAGTCGCTTCAAAAATTACCTTTCGTTTGAATCGGTAGTAATCTAGTAATTAGGTAGCATTTATATAGGCTGAATTTTGACATTATGTACCTATTTTCATTTATTGGCGGACAGACACAGTTGCATCGACAATTTTATAGGAAGCTTGGCACTAAAGTGACCACTTGATACTTCTGCTATAAATATAAATAAAAAAATAAACACTTTTTTCATGTTAGCACAATTTTGAAAGGCACTTGCATTAAAATAATACACGCCAAGAGATGCATTCAATAACTAAGTATTTAACATTGCAAACTGTCTGTGCATGGAAGCAATGAAAACGTTAGGGATGTACCGAGAGTAAATAAAAGATGCGCAGAACAAAATAAAAACATCCCTCGGGCGTCATATCATAATTTTTTATTAAATCAGCGTTTCACTTCCATCTGTACTTTTAAGGTGATGAATGGATTTTGAAAAGACAGTCAAATACTTTTTTTAAATTTTACGCTGATGTTACTCAAGTGTAAAATTAGCATAAAACTAAAATAGTACGCTAGGTACATTGTTTGTGGTTGATGCAAAGGTATTTTAATGCATTTTGCTTACCGAGCACTTTTGTTAGGATGCAGTTGGCTCTGGCTGCAAGATGCACTTTTATAAAAAAAAACGTAGATCAGTGAAGAGTTCTATTTTTAATAATATTTGAGATATTTATGAGTACATAACGTCCATGTGAAATGGCGTGGGAAATGTGATAATATACGCTTTATGAAGTAAATCTAATTCCTTTTCTCGCATGGCGTCACATGTCTAGTTTGGTCTGCGTCACTGAGTGAGTGAAGCCACAAACATTATATCATGTTTAGGCTGACGGTTTCTCGCCTCAAACAAAAATCCTTTCGAGAGGTTGACTTATTGTCCCTAATTTAAAACGTAACAAAGCTTCTTCTTTGACCAGCTAAAGTTTTAGTAAACGTTTATAACACTTAAACTTTTAAGCTTTTTTGTAATTGTTTTAAATTCAGATATTTCACATTAATCACGAACTTAGTACTCATTTTATGTATTAAGTAAAAATTAATGGCGCATTGATGTTTGGATGGCACATGCCAAGAACCTCTTCTGGTTTCGCATTGCTGACATGCTGTTGCTGAAATCATTTATGAAATCTTCAACAAATTAGCTTTCTTAATTATATTTTGCGTAATGTGATTTTGATCCAGGTTATGGCTATAGCGGCCCATATCCCAACGTGGAGTACTCAAACCCTATTGGGTCTTCAGTGAATCCTCCAACATATTCTCCTGACTCTTTCAATACTGGCATTTTAAAAGGGATCACCGTTCATCAACATTTGGATGCGGCGGACACAGCAGATCTGATAAGACAAAATTCAAAGGAAAATGAAATCGTGTCGAATCCTACAGCAAGCGACGGTGATGGTGATGATGTATACGGTACATCAAATGAGAATCTTGATAAACCATCGATAGAATTTACAATAGTGCCAGGAATTTCCCAGGAAGTAGGAGAAGCGGATTTTATCGAAACATCTTCTGGAACTCAAGCAGATCCGACAAATTTCGATCTAAACCTAAATTTCAATTCAGACCTTCCTGTTCCTTTTCAACGAAGCGCTTTTGATTCAAAGAGAGTCTCGAACAATGGAAGAAAAAAACCGAAAAGACTCAGCAGCAGATACAGGCGTAGAGAGAACGGAAGAAAAAAAGGGAGCAATGAATCTTTGCCACCCACGGATACCGAGACGAGTCAGTCAGTTAATAAGGTACAGAAAGTAGAACCACCCCCTAAATTAAAAACTGAACAATCCAAAGTTGATGACCAGAAGAAAAATGTCACCAAAAGTTAAATCTGTGACCATGCGAAATCTATGATAAATTCACATCTACATACACTCAACAGGTACTCAATAAAAGGCATTTATTTTTTATGTTGGTCATTACTTTAACTTAAAAAAGAATTTATTTTATTGCTTCTTGAATGATAATTAAATACATACAGATTGATTGATGCAGGAGTCAATGTTTCCTATTTTCTAATTTTATGTATAAAATTAACTATTTTATATTAAATTATAAACTGAAATTTAAAAACAATTAAAAATACTTATAACGTATTGGAATGAAATATGAACAATATTTACAAATCTGGCTGTACATGGTTAGAACAACAAGGTTTTTTAAGCGACAATAGCTTTAATACCGGATAATCTGACACACAAACAAACATGAAGAATTAAATTCTTCAACATCCCAGGTCAATTGGCACGGACATTATCACAATCTTAAATCTTACCTTTAAATTCAATCTAAAAAACTCAGACCATAAATAGTTTACTAACTATAGCAGTGTGCTTCTCTGCTTCCCAGCAAAATTGTCTGGGATAGGATTAGTACATGTTATGACGATGCAAAGAACTACTTAAAATCCTGAGCTTGTACTTGTACTCAGGAGGAGTTTTATAAAATGAGAATTTATAAAAGTCGTTACAAAAGTTTTAAAACTAGATGCTGTACTAAATGAAATAGTTAACTAGATTCTGTCAGACATTTCGTTACATCCTCTTCATGAATCAAGCCTGCCTCAGCGTCTACATCTATTACAACTGTGCAGGTAGTCACAGTCGATGTTGTGGAATGCACTGAAGTTTGCCTATTTAATACACTATAATTACTAAAGTATTCCCTAATTTCTTGAATTGACTTGCCCTTTGTTTCCGGAACAAAAAGGCTAACAAAAATCATCCCCAAAAATGAAATCCCTGCAAACATCCAAAATATTCCATAAATATCTATCTCGTGACGAAGAATTGGGAACGATTTCGTCACCAGAAAGACACAGAACCAGCTATATGCGATTCCTAAGGGATTCATTATGTGACGGATTTCTACGGGCAAAATTTCAGATACCAGAAGCCAAGTAATTGGTCCAAGCCCAATGGCAAATCCAAATGCATACATGATGAGGGCAGCGAGAGGAACCCAAGACAAAATGGGATAACCAGTTCCATAGTAAAAATAAAATCCTAAAATTAAGCCAGAGACGCAGATTAAGGCGGTTGAGATAAGAAGCAGAATTTTTCGTCCAGCTCGTTCCACAATTAGCGTTGAGGTGAATGACGCGAACACTTGCGTCGTAGCCAGAATAATTGACGGAATATGAGGATTTAATGAGCCTCCACCGGACGACTGTTGGAAGATCGACAGCGCGTAGAAAGTGACTCCGTTGATTCCTAATTGTATAACAAAAGAATGCGTTCCAGTTATAGTTGGTTTACGTTGGTCGCGTAATTACCTACTAAAACATAATTTGCCTAATTATAGCTGCCAAAAATAACCTTAAAAATTACGTACCAGTTAATTGTTGGAATGACAGAACACCTAAAGCGACAGCACAAGCTTTTATCATGGACGTGTCAAGATATTGCTTTCGAACACCAATGTTTCCACCTTTGGTTTTGGTTTGAAATTGAGTCGTATCCCACGTGTCTCGCACTTCTCTCAACTTTGATGAAGCTGTTGCTGGTCCCAACAACTTTTCAAGAACTTCATAAGCATCTTCATATCTGCCTTTGGAGACTAACCAGGACGGCGTATCTGGAGTGAAGAGAAGAAAGAGAATGCTTGGGCCAGCCAATGCACAACTGGCCATTGCAAGAAGTCTCCAAGAGAGGAAGCTCCCAAGAACGTAAGAGATAAGAATGCCAAGAATCATTAGGAACTGCAAATATATTAAAGATAAACAAAATGAATTATGCACACATTTCATAAACATCTTATTTATATAATATAACAAATGGGGAAAGAGGAATTAACTGAAGGATTTGTCGTACGAAAGCATTGGATATAAAAAGGCTTTCATTTTTTCTCTCACATGGATTACTATTTCGCAATTTTTCATCTCGTGTACGATTAATTAATGAAAAGTCTATTTCTTAAGATGATTTTAGACTGGCTTAAATGCAATTTCATGGCTTTAACATGTAAGTCGGCTACTGTAATAACTTTGCCGAAATAATCGTTTGTGGCAGTATTGATAGTTATTTGGGCTACATTGCTTTGGCATTAATTAGACAGACGCACCTAATTAAAAAAGGGTTACATCATGTTTTGAAAGCATTCAAAAAATGCAAAACAAAATTTTCTTTTACCTGTGGCATAATTCCCAGTTTGCCTCTCAACTCAACAGACGCTACATCCACGACAAACAATGAACTGCATGGAATTACGATACCCGTTCCAAACCCCCCTAAAATTTAAATATAGATATTTCAGAACTGATGTCGTTGGCCATAAAATTACACGCTGGTATGCCATGACATTGCATGCCCTCTCATATACCATTTTTCTAGAAAAATATTTTTACCTAAAAACCTGCCGATGAAGATCATAAGGAGATTTGTAGAAAATCCAATCATGCCCCATGAAAGAGTAAACGCTGAGCTTCCAAATATTAATACGGTTTTCCTAGGTCCAAATATTCGCAAAGGTATTAGAACAAATACTGAACCAAAAAGGGCACCGAGAGGTCCAAGTCCACCTGAAGCACAAGAAGAAATAAAATCATTAATAAACTCAATATATTCGTGTCTTCAGATAAGATTTTTTAAATAAGCTTCCGACATGACACTTACCAATCCAAGACTTATCATGTTTCGTCAGTGTAGCGAAATTTTCAACATCTTCTTCCATTGAGGGCAAAGCTGTAGACGTGTAGCCAAGAAAGTTTCCACTTGAGATGCACAAATAGCATACTCCGAGCACGGAGAACAACTACAAAGATTGAGTTTGAAATTTATTTAAATATTTGACATCTAATTTTCAACGCTGTTTTAAAGAACTGTTGAGATCGAAAGCAAATTTAAGTAGGTACGTACCTGATAAAATTTTGTTGAGTCACAACTCATTTTCATTGAATCCTTCACTGCCATTTTGATGCGTTATTAGATAATGTCTTAAACCACAATCACAATTAGCAGATATAATCAAAGGGAAAGTTCTCGAAAGGTTTGATTCCTTTCTTAAGTGATTGTTGGCCTTCAGGAATAAAACAATGGTTCTCGATCGATCTTTGCAAATGCAGGCAGAGTTGCACAATGGTTTAGCCTGAGGGACTGGTCTGGTTAAAAAATCTTCGTAGGTGACTGGTTGACTCGGTATCTTCTTCTGTATTCAAGATGAGATCACTCAAATTTATTCTTCAAGAGAAACAATAAAAAGAAGGGGGCAGAGGTATAAAGGCACAGTCGCAGCGAAGGTTGATTTCACTTCAAGCTTGTAAGCTTCAAATGGTCGTTGCTGCGAAATTGTGGTGTGTTCTTTGTTGCATGAAAATTGCAAGTTATGCTTTATTGGCGTGTGTGCGCTTTTGCAAATCAAATAATACTTCTTCGGAGCAACTTGACTGTAAAAACGAGGGGTGGGTTACGAGCGTTCGGTTGAATGAGCTATAAAATGGGAAAAGGTAAAATTAATGTATGGTTCCAAGTAGGCTATAAAATATAAATGCTACTCGTGGCTTGTAGTAGGGGAATTGACTAATAGGATAATGTGTCTGCCGCCTGCGGCTTCACTAGCTCTTCTCAAATAAATTTAGTTTTGCACAGCAAGAAAGCCAGAGCTTGACTGATTCGATCGTGACGATGTGCCTCCGACGTCTACATTTATATTTCCTTCCGATTCTCTAGGTATTAATGAGTTTGTAGGCTTGCAAATTATTTTAATTTATATTTGTACACATGTAAGCTAGCTGGTGAATACATTCCAAGCATTTAGCAGTCTTATAGAGACAAAAGCAGTGTTCATTATTCCAGTTTTTACTAATCGCCTATTAACTATTAGGTAACAGAAAAATACTTAAGTCACACAAAGCTGCGCATGATGGAATGGTGGCCACTAGTGGGATAAGCATATGCTAACTTTAGATTCAGTTTTAATCTTCGATTAATACAAGAGTCAGCAATGCAACAGAGATTGAGATTCCTTTTATTCGCACAATAAAGGAATAAAAAAGAAAAATCCAGCCTGCCGAAATCTGATTCTTAATAAGCTTATAAGTGCTGCTTGTAGAGTCGCTGGGAAGATTTAAATAAAAAAAATCGATGACTCATACGTTTTGGTAACTTAGATCAACATTAGGTTTTACTCTCTCTCTCTCTTTTAGAAAAAATAATGCGCAGACTTATGGATTATTTTGATTTTATGTAACATTTAATGGGGATTAGAATAACTGAGAAGATTAGGTTTCTACTGAGTTTGGTCAAGTAGATATCATCACGCGTAGCACGGGTTTCTAAACAAAGAAAAATGCTGAAAGATTTACATGAAACGTCATAATATTGTATAACATACAGTTTAATATTTCTGCAATGTTGATAAGTAGCAATTTTAAGGACCCTTGCCCTGATAAGGGGATATTTATAATTAAATATTTGTATTTACATCACTAACGAAAGCACACACCTCGCCGGCTGCTAAAAGCATGAATTTTGACTTTTCTCTAAATGCCGTCTGCTACTATGCCCGTCAGGAGCATGCCGATAACATGAGTTGCTTACATAACTTTGATTGAATGAAGATATGTTGACCAGATCTTTCCGATCTAATTATGTCCAGCGGAATACTTTTTAGCGATACGATATGAGTCAGAAACAAGCCTTTGCCCTTGTCGACAGTTTTTTATGAATGTTTTACTTGAACGGTAGACAGTGAGGTGTGTGCTCATTAATGCATCCCATTTCATCGGGGTGCATACAAGAAGCTCATTAAACGAGACTTTTGTGATGCGAAAAGTTGTTTCGTTACACAACTTTTACGATCGTTTTGTGAATGGAATTTTATGAAAGCAATAATCTTAAAGTTTAAAATTTTGCTTTGTGACCGACGGGACTGGGCTTGGAAGAGAAGGGTGAAAGATTAGTCTTTATCGTTATCTTTCACTAGTCTTGGTCTTGTTCTCAAATTCTCAACTCATCAACTATTATTTTTAGGGAGGCACCATATTTTATTACTTTATCCTGTATGCGAAATCACGACAGAGAAAGGAAAAGTTTACTCTAATTGCCAACTATTACAAACTGCAACCTTGGTTTATGAAAAATGCATGATAATTTTTAATTATAAATTTTATTTTTCAAGTTCGTTACATCATAACTTTAGTTTTACATTTTAATTTTAAATTGATTGGTTTATGCAACCTTTTCCGTCTCATCTAATCTTACAAATTCGGAGTTGTGTCAGAAGCGGCTGTTTCTTCTCTTTCAGCAACAGTTTTCTTGTATATTGCAATTTCTAAGGTTGTGTCACGCGATAGATTTTAGCTACAGGCAAAAGCTTGTCCAGATGTGTGCTACCGTATAAGCAATTGGTAAATTATGCAATTATTTAATTTCTAACCATCAAGTTGCTTATGGTTTGTCTATCAAAGCGTTTCCTAACTTCTTACACAACGAATTGAAATGAACAAGATGTCTTCAAAAGAAACTCTTCAAATGATATTCAATGATAAATAAATCCACATAAACTCTAAAGATAGAATTTTCACAATTAAAAGTGAATGAAAAGGTCACACACTTTGCCGATATCTGAAAGTCAATCTTTTTCCAACCTCCGGGTAATTAGATTTTTTCATGCATATACATACGTAAATGTAAATATGTACATGAAATCGACTTCTTGAAAGGAGTATAAGAAAACTGGTATCCTGCATGAAGACAAGAGCGACAACGCGGCTTGCTAATTCGGTCCAACCATGCAACAAAGTCAGTTATTAATATAATAATATGAGAGAACATTGAATATGCATTAAGAGATAGATCAATTTTGCACTTTAATCGTTTAAAAAGAATGGCAAACCTATAATTATTTTAATCAAACTCACGATTCAGAGTTTCTGCATGGCGTGTATCAATTATGCTATAAAGGAGAAATTACGTAGATATATAATTCTCTCCCTCTACCCACCTATTGTTCTGGTTCAGAATTACTGCGCATTTAGATGATTTTAATTTCGCACATTTTTATTTTATTAAATGTTTTGTTATAAAAAACTTCCTTATGTGAAATACCCAACCTATCACAATTCAGAATTTAAAGGTTTTTAAAGCAATGCACATTTGATTTGACATTGAATATACTGAAAATGCAGATGACAATTGAAAGTCAAACAGTGGTTCAATAGGAAATCGCGAAAACGATGTGATGAATTTAAATCTTGCCTGAAGAGCAACTATTCAATATGGTCAAAAATGCTGTATAAAATTTGAATATTATATATTCAGTCATGCTTACCTGACCTTAGGTAACCAACTTTTCTCATTATTTATAAATAATTTATTTCTTTGATGGTGATGACTGAGACTGACGCAGTTATGTTGCTTGTTAATTATCACTGTACCGAAACTGATCAGAATGTTATTAAAAACCAAGGTCCCACACACAGAACGAAGTTGATGGTACAAAAGCCCGCACTGCACTACTTTACTAAAGCAAACTTGGAGTAGAACTAATTAACAGTTACTGAATAGCAATGACTTCCTATTTATTCGTAACAGTGAAGAGGAATTCCAAATAAATACTTCCCTATTGGAATAAACGCGAGCTCTAGGTCTAAGACAATAATGGTGATATCTATTTACAAAATGCAACATGATCATTATCTCTTCGGCAATGTTCGACTTCAAACATTGAACATTTACAAAGAATTAAAACTTAAAATAAAGCTTTGATCACACTTGTTTATTACTTGGTATTTCGAATCAATACAAACAACAAAGTTTTGACATAAACATAATCGAATTTGCAGGCTATTTGATTCAGAGAATAATGACATGAATGCAAAATTCATGCTATTCCAATTTTTACGTCAATATCGTGCTCCAAAACACCGAATAAGTAGGTATTTTGTATACGTGCATGGCGATAAGCGCCACATATTTACAGATAAAAACCAGCCGTTTGCAAAACCGGTGCAAGTAAGCAATTAAAAATTCTGCAAATAATAAAACATGCTGTCAGTATTATTGTTTGTTGTGATAAAACGAATTCATTCATATTTCATTTATATGGTGTTTTATCATGTTGTAGCTATCTCTCGTTTTCAGTTCCAGGGAACTAACCTAACCTACGATCCGGTCACTTTTATTTTAACATCAGTTAATCAGCAGCGCAATTCTCGCCTTTCAATAACACTGTGTTGCTTTCGTTTCAATCTTTGCAAATTATGAGGAAAACACTTAAAATGATTACGGTGAAAGGTCGCAGAAAGTGGTGGTGACGAACGACTGATTACTCGGAGTTCGCCGTCACCTCTAAACTATGTAAATAAATATTCAATAACTCGTCCCATTTATAGTGAAAATTAAGTAAGTACATTTTGACAAAAGGAAAATGTGATTACATAATTCGAGTAAAATAAATTACGTACATCAATACATCATATCATAAAAATATAAAATTGTTAACGAGGTTCATGACGTTAATTAATTCACTGATTAAGTTACTACTATACTAATTACTAATACTAATGAAATTTACTTAAAGTATGGTACATATGAAACACTTTAGAAACACATAATTCTGATATTTCATATATCCATTATGTATTGTGGCAAAAATCAGTGTCATTAATTAGAAAGTTGAAAGATTTCTAACCGATTTAGCCAACATTTTCTGTTACTATACTTGAAGATGTGCTGAAGATAAGAAAAGATTTGGCACCTGTGCGTGAAATGTGAACCGGAGTGATGGACTCTTGTGGAAACTTTTGCTCTCAATTAGCCTTGAAAAATCGAGTTTCTCAATGCCAACCGTAGTTATTTAAGAATTTGCCTTATCAACATAGGCATCTTGAAAATCCGAAAAAGTATACATATGTAGAGGTTATTTGCTACAAACGGTGACCGGTGGTTATAATTGTAAGTCACCTTTAAGAACACATAATTACCACGCACTTACCACATGAACACAAGCGAAATATCACGCGAGCACAGAAACGTTAGCCGAGCCCGAAACACTTGCAAAGATTTGCTTTGAAATTCAAATAAACTAAAAATCGGGGTTTAGCAGCACAAAATCGTGATTAATTTTGCTTGACTAAATTTTTCCATAAAATACTCCATTGAATTAATATTAATGGAGCAGCTTGTTACAAAATCGTTACAAAATAAAATTAATACAAACATGTATCGGTATCGGTGGTCAAAACCCAAGATAGGCAAGTCTTGGTTTAGTTTAGCCCCAATACCTGACCTTGCAAAATATTGTTTAGATTAGGGTATATTATTTCAAATTAAGGTTAGGTTTTAGTTTAATTTGAGATTAGGTTGGGTTAGTTTCATCTGGCCCCTATACAGGATCCCGACCACGAGTGAATGTCATCGTCATCGTGTCGGCAGAATGACGATAATAGTTTAGCACATTTTAAATAATAACCGTACAAAGTAGTAATGTAGCATGTGCCTTTCAAATCAGTGTATGAAGTTAAAACATATTTCAAATATTCACTTGAACCACTTGAACGACTTCATTAGATGTATTAGTAAAATTGAAATGCGGAAACATTTTTTCATCTAAGTAATTTAACAGCCCAGGTTTTACTCTGCTTTGGCTGAACAGACCTAGTAAAATGAGCAATCATTAGCATATTTGTTGTTACAAATTAACATTTTCGCATTGAAAATATCATGATGCAAATTAACATCTAATTATTGTCGCATTCATTTGCCTCCTCAATGGAAAAATTAATAATTTATTAGTAGTATTCGGAGTTAAATACCTAATAATAATAATTTTACTACTAGGTGAGTAATGGACGTTTATGTCTATTATATTAACACTTGGCATTTGCTGTCATTTTCCACTGTTGTTGTAACATTATCGTATTCCGAACTCGGTGGCCTGTAAATACAATATAATATGTGCATGCCGTATGTATGCGTATGTCAAAGGTACCACTGTCGTGTCATGTGTCCAGATAGTGACAGAAAAGTAAATAAAAATAAAACTGCAATGAAAACATTTTATCATTCTTTTCTCGTTTCCATTGTTGGTTTGCCTTGCAATTGTTTTGGTTTTGCTGACCTTTGTTTTCGAGGTGGTTGGAACACCCATAAAGGTTTAAAAAATTTCCTATAATAAAAACTTGTAAACAATTTTGACTTTGTCTTCATGCATGCAACTTTAACTTTAGTTTGTCCTATTCTCGTCTTTTGGTAAAGTGCAATTTCAGGATAACTTTTTGATGTGGAATGGAGGATGCATTTCTGATAATGCTTACTTATTAATTGACTGAAATAAATCAAATGCATAGCCTGCGTGGTTTTATCAAAATGATGTTAAATACATATTTATTAACAATTTGTATTAGTATTAGTAAATATTTTTATCAATATTAAAAACATCACAATACTTATTAACTATATAGACTTAGCACAAATACATACATAATAATAATAAAAGTAATGTAGATCAACTGAGCCTCACCAGAGTCAAGTTTACTACGCGTTTCTATTCGAAGGATGAGGTGAACTAATGTCTTATCGAACGAAGCGTTGTGTACTGGCTAATAAATGTTAATGCCACCGAAGAAAACTTTGTAAATGTGACACTTAGTTTATGCATTCACCAAAAGTACTTTTCAATTTCTTTCTCAGTTTTCCCCTTAGTTTCTGGAACACAAAGCGTGACAAATATCAGTCCTATCACAGACAATAGAGAGTACAACCAGAAAACTCCATAAATTCCTGTGACTGCGATGAGATCAGGGAACGTTTTGGTAATAGCGAACACAGATAACCAATTAATACCTACTGCAACTGGACTAAACACTGGTCGTATTTCGGGTGAAAGTATTTCTGCCACTAAAATGTACAAAATCGGTCCATATCCACTTGAAAAAGCTAAGACAAAAATCGTAAGGCAGATTAATGGGATCATTCGAAAGTGGACTGAATCTTGTACAATCTCTTTCACATAGAAATATGTTCCCAGTCCTGCCGACGACAAAATCATTAATACAATTGAAGTCAGAAGAAGAAGTTTCCGACCACATCTTTCAATGAGAACATAGCTGGGAAATGTCGCCAGACAAAATACAGATGCAACAATGACGGACGACACGTGACCATTCAACACGAAAGCTGTCGATCCCTCTGACGCTGCTTTGAAAATTGTTAAGGTGTAATAATTGACGCCATTTATTCCAGAAAGTTGTTGGAATATGCAGAGAGATATTGCAACAATGCAGCTCTTTCTTTCTGCTTTGTTCAATTTCCAAAATAATGAAACTCCAGAACGTTCACCCCCATCTGTGTTTTGATTAACATCTGTATGAGATTCCAGGTTATTTTCCAAGAAGACTTTGAAATCGGCGGACTCCCCCCTCATTGTGTAAAATGCAAACTCTGCCTCTTTCAACCGATTTTTTGAGACAAGCCAAACTGGAGATTCTGGAATCAAATGTAGCATTACTATGCAAGGCAGTACAAGAGCCGCACCAGTCCACGCTAACAAACGCCAGTCAAGAAACGTTCCCATGATAAAGGTACTTAAAACGCCAAGCGTAAACAGAAACTATCAAAAACAACACAAGTTTTTGTTTTATCCTCATTAGACTCCAACTAAAAAATAATCAATTGGTCATTATTGAACAGGGTCATACCTGGGTTAGCGTTCCGAGTGGCCCTCTTAGCCTCACGGAGGCTGTGTCCATAATGTATAATGGAGACGATGATATTGTTAACCCCAATGCGAGACCACCTGCAATCAAATATACATATTATTCACATTTACTCAATTGCTTCCCACACGATAAAAATCTAATTTAAATCTTTGTATATAAACTCACCCAGGAACCTTCCTCCGTATACCATTGAAACGTTTGTGGCGACTGCTGTTACTATCCACGAAATCAAGAATAGAGGGCATCCAATAAATAGAATTGAACCCTTTGGTCCGAACATCTTGACCGAAACAGCGGCCACTGTAACAACAGAGGAACAGTACGACAAATACCATTACTCAATGCCAACAACTCTACCCGAATTTGTAAAAGTTTTAGGTGTTGGAAATTGAAATTGCTTCTTCGGAGCTAACGATTACTTACCCAAGCTTCCGAAAAATGCCCCGAGCGGAGCAAGCCCACCTATAAATCATAGATAGATTAAATCATTCAAAATATGATTTATAGCATGGGTAAGCAAGCAAGTAAAATCCAGATTCTGGCTTACTTATCCAAGAAGCTTGACTGTCAGTGATGTTCTGAAATTCGTTCTTCACATCCTCTAATTCTTTGCATTTATTATAATGATCAGTCAAATTTGCATGTTTTTCCGTAGAATTGATTGAAATCTCTTGTGCAATTCTTATATCGGGCGAGACGCCATTAGGGAATGATGACTTGCATAGCATTTGACTTAGCTGCAGCTGCAATGACTCTTGTCGCATGGAAGGTATGGCAGACGAAGTATACCCAGATAAATTTCCACCACAAACACAAATGTAACAGATAACAACTGCCGCAAATATCTATAAAAAATTATCGGTAAATTTCCACTTTTTTCACTAAAAAATCATAAGGATGTTTTACAACAAGTGATTTTTTCTTAGACATTACCTGGCTCCACTTGTTCCCAACTTCCTCCTCCGCACCTTTGGGCAGCATACTAGAATCTGCCTTTTCGCTATCCATGTCTGGAAGGCTTTTATTATCCATAATTAGTGAATCTACATGGATGAAATGAATATAATTTTCCAAGAGGATTTTTTTTTTTTAATTTTCAGTTTTTAAGCTGTCCGATTCTTGCAAAGCATAATAATAGTCCACTGTGAAGTAACACAACTATAATAGTCTGTCATGGACGGAGGGCGAAATGATTTCTTGGAGAGACGTGAGAAATGTTGCCCCTTCTGGTTCGGTGACTGGACCACAAGTAATCCTTTCGCCTACTGACTGACTGACTACTTTGACTCGCCTTCAGTTACTTTTTGGTGCAATGCGGAATTTCGAGCCACGGTTTTTCAAGATGGATAATGTAATATGCAAGTAATTCGACTTTTAGGAGGAGTTCCTCCGTGCTCTTTAACATAGCGAATTGAAACAATGTTAGTGCTACCCGCATGATTGAGTCATGATAACACTGATCTATTCTTCCCTTGATTTAAATAACACAAACACTGCTCAAATTTTTTGTTCGGCTGTATGCACATTGAGGCTCCGTCTGCAATTGTAATGGAGATGGAATAAAATATTTCTAATATCCTAACACTTTTTTGCAAACCGCAATCAAGGTCTTCAGCTTCTTTCACTGGGTGTATGTTCAACACGATGAAGATGTTTGGCTTCTTATATCGTGATATCACTCACACCCTCTCCAAAAAGCAATCTGTAAAATCGTGAGTCTTTTTGTCTTCTCTTTACTCAGATACTGGTGCTCCTCCTTTGTTCCCATATCACGTCTCATTTACATGGTTTGGAGTTTAAAAAAATTATTTTTCTTTATGTACAAAATTGCTGACAGAAAAGCCAAATTATGCACATTATACATTTTACGCTCCAGTCCAGCAAGTTTAATTTTGTCGATTGAAATAAGAGGTGTCGTTCGATACACATTAGTTGTTATTGGGAAATGAAAATCACTCCGTCGCATATTTTCATACAAGTTCCTCTGTTAAGGGTCAAAAAGACTGCTAAACTACTTTTTTGTAGATTATTTCATATAATATTAAATACAAAAGGTCAGCATATGTCAACAACAATTCTGATTTGATGTGCCAGTGAGTTTTTGTTGCCTTTGAAGTGAACCACGAGTGGGTTGTAAACTGTAAACAGTCAAATGTCCTACTTTCAAGCGTCTGGTGGCGACATGAAAATGGGAAGAAGTCAATATTTATTACATAATAAGAATAAACCCAAGCTTTGGCATACACTTCAAAAATTGCATAAGATTTTTGAGTTTGACCGTTTTGCTTTACTTAAAAAATGTCAAACGTGTCTAAATATATGCGCTCATGCGCTGCGTATATCAAAGCCACATTGTATGAAAATTTCCAATCGCATCATAAATGTCACGCTCACACTACAAAATATTTTGTCTTGTGATAATAATTATGTTTTCATTTAAGTTATTTTGCAGGCAATTAATTCATTCTCCAGCTGACGTAATTTAAATTCATAAAGTTAGTACACTCTCGCCATAAATCACTCGACGTCATATAAAATGATAGCTTGACCTAAGGTCAGGTGTTCACAAACAATACCTTCCTTGATTATAATGCGAAAATATCGTGTGTTCAGCAATACAATTTTACAAACCCAATAATGTACATTTTATGTGCATTTTTTCAAGTTGGTTACACTTACACTATCAATCTTCATTTCATAAAAGTTTGCATGGATAAGCCAAATTGTTCAGAATGTTATGTAATTGTCATGTTGGCCCACACAGAAATGCAAAAAAATTGGTACTATAGTACATAAAAACATTACTTAAAATGTCATACAATTTTACTGTCAAAACTACAATGTAAACGGAAATAGCTTTTAGTAGACTATAACCCCAGTGTCGTATGTCTAAACAAAAAGTTAAAAGTAAGAAATCTGCAAGGGAGTTTGAGACAAACAAGATAATTATCTATAGAGCTTTTTTTCACCATTTTGTTGCGACTGCATTGTCGCCTCCTGCCAAAACTCATTTGCTTGGTCATAAATTGGACACTTCAGTGAGAAAATATGCTGACGCAGAATTCCCTGCATCACCGAATGCTTTTTCATTTTACTACTATTATTGTTGTTGAACATTATGAAAGCAATTTGAGATGAAGATTGTGTCGTGATGTACAAAGTGTAAGTTCCAATGCACTCAGTGATCATGATCAAGGTTACTGGGTGGCGTATTTTTATCCTAAAAATCTCCTAAAAATCCAACTTACGAGACTCATTTAATTTTAAGAGACAAATGACATTTTGTAGAGCACAAAACTTTTTGCTTATTTTTTGGTTACTGTTTACAGTTGATAGACACCCTAAAACCCTGTCATAGAATGTATTAATGCACTGGGGAGTTCTTAAAAGCCTCACAGAAGAATGCTGCAGTTAACGAGTTAACCCACTTAAATGTCGCATTTTATTTTGCAAGAGTGAGTGAAGTGATTAAAGAGAAGGAATAAAAATCGGTGTTAAATTTTCTTTTCTCACATACATACCCTGGTGACTGGTGAAGCTTTTCACAGATTTTCCTTTCCTTTCGGGGAAATGAGAGACAAGCACGTCCTTCCCAATGAATACGGATTCGGTTATATTATAAATAACAACCAGAAATAACTTGAACTTACGAAAGGACACTGAAACTTTAAAAAATTTTAAATAGAAAAGCTTTAAATAGCTAAAAATAGCAAAAGGAGACGCTGCGCTGCTCACCCGATGAATCGTCACTGAAGTCGGATAAGACTAGATTTTACAAAGAAATTTAACTGCAATCCGTATTGCATGTGACCTTACCGGGCTGCGCGTAATGTACAGTGTTAAAGTGCTAATAATTACTTTAATCGAGTAATTAAGCAGTTTAGATGACGTGTAGCAGTAGTTATTGTAATAAGACAATGGGACACGTGCATTTATTTGTGCGTTTGCGTTTGTATTTTAAGACAGTAGACAGCAAACTACAGACCAGGAATAAAAAATGAATTTATAGGAGGGAAAGAGCAGTGGTGTCTTCAACCCATTGGTGAAATTATTGTTTTACCACGTGCAAAAATGCGTAAGCTTCAAGGCAGGTCACTCATGTTTTAGAAATTATCGAGCAATCTTCAAATTACCCATCACATTATCTATATGCCTTCGCCCTGCGCGACAACAACACACGACCATTTGATCGTATTTGATAGCATGTCCATCCACAAGTATTATAGTTAGTTAATTATAGGTTTAATGATTAATTATGATTCTTGACACTATATGGAGGTGTTGACGCCACATTTAATAAATAAAATTTTCTGTTACGTCTTTTGCAAACACACAAACATTGCGTAGTGTTAAGCAAGAGCACGATTGGGCTTTCACGATTGATGCATTTACTAGTATGTATTCTATGTACGTTACCAGAATTGACAAGTTCCTCAACGCATGAACTTCAGGTAATCCAAGCCAATGCTTCTCAAAGTGTTTCTTGAATAACACAAATCCAGCAGCAACTAAATAGGTAGGCATTCTAGGCATAATAAAACTAGGTATGTTATAGTTTATAGTTATAGTTTGAGTGAAAATTTGCAAAGCATACTCGTGTGAAGGCGATAAATTACTCTCTCTACTCAATATGTAGTCATTCATAGCTCTATTAAAAAATCATTTCTTGTTTTGACTAAAAGTGGCATGTGTGGATAGTGACATTGCTCCATTCCATAAATCTTCCAAAATCTGAATGATGTAATGAACCCAATCAATCATTTGATATTAAAGCAAGTCAGTGCAAAATACTAGACAAAACAATCGATATTGAATGAAGAAAGGTTAAACGGTCCAATAGAAGCAAGGAGTTAAAAATGACCTCTTCGTTTTTCTTGTAAGATACGGCTATTGAAATAAATACCTGGAATTGAATAGAATGCGATATGTATAAATATTATATTGCAATTTGCAATACTCAAACTTTTCTAACTCACAACTTTATTTGTTCAGTAACATGGCATGAATGATATTGATAAAGTGTATGTGATATATGCATTCATACTAACGTAATATTTGATGTTTCGCAAAATAGAACAGAGGAGTGCACATTATATTTTTTAAATGCCTATGACGCATTTATTTAATTGTTTCAGCCACTAACTTATAAATTGCCACAATTAATATATAATTAATGAGGTTTTAAGCAACCAGTTTTGGGAGGGTAAAACTGGAACATAATTATTACTATATAAATTATTTATTACTATTATACTACTAATATATATAAAACACGTTTTACTCAGGTTTTTAGTATACTGCTTAATAAAGTAACAGCTTGTTCTGAGAGTGAGCCTACAAACGAATACTACAGAGATTATTTTATAACGTATTTACGTGTACATAATAATTCCTGAGGATCATTAAACTCTTGATATTTATTTTTGTCCATCTTAATCATACGGTGCCATTTGCACGCAAAACAAATACCTTGCAATTGATAAAAAGAAGAATGTCAGCCACATTGAAATTGCACATTCTTCAACTTGCTACACCGATCGTGTGTCCATATTTATTATAGTAGGATCCTCAAATGTACTTCCTTATTTTTACAATCTTATAAAACAACGTAAAAGTACAAACTTACTATATTTATGATATATTTATTACGGTTGAGGATAAACGTATGTTAAAGTTTAATAATACATTCTTTAAAATGCGGTAATGGTTTTCACTCTTAGCCAGAAACATTGCCAATTGCCATAAAATTTCTACGAAAAATTCATACTAGTTTCTCAGATCATATTGAGTAAAACCACGATGACGTAACACTTACAATTTATCTCGTTTCCGCTTTATGTTTCGGCGGACGAAATGTTTTTATCGGCCGTTTCTGTTTTTTAGGCTTTCCTGCTTCTTTATCTTTATCTTTATCTTTAGTGCTTGTACCTCCTCCGGTTTGAAACGTTTTCCAACTGGATACTCTGTCTTCTCGTGACTCCTAATAATTTAATAATGTATTAAAACAACTTATTATTTCTTTAAAAAACATAGTTTTAAAAAAAACATCTCGATTTAAAGAAAATTTGGTTGGACATACCTCATAATTCTTTTGCCACTCTTTTTCCAGTTTGGCTTTTTCCTCGGCATCTAATTCTTCCTCACGCTTCCGCTTTCTATCTTCCATATCTCGTTGCTCGAGATTTTGGCGTTTTCGTTCCATATCAGCAAACAACTTCATTGTCATTACATACAACGCATGTTTATATTTCGTTGGATCATCTTCTTCCACAATTGCCTTCTTCCCCTCCCGCTTAAGTTTTTTCTTTTTCTCTGTAACCTATAATCGCAATAGTTTCATTATTCAAGCAGTAAAATCATTTACAATTACAACTAACTGTAACATGTATAATTTTTCAGTAAAGAATTTTGTGTAGGTAGGTACTTACATTAGCGTCAATTTTGGCCTTGGCTTCTTCAACCACGTCCAAGCATTTTGCTCGAGTATCGTCGTTTTCAAGAGTCTTCCAGGCGCGACTGATAGCTACAGTTTAAAATGCATGTGTCATTCGATCATTAAGTAACAAAGTTTAGTTTAGAAATATTTATTCAGTGAAGTTGGCATTAATGAAATGAAATGAGGTGACTTCGTTTTCATTTACCTTCGAATGCAGTCTGCGCCCTGTCTTTATCTTCCTGGTTTTTATCTGGATGTACCAAAATTGACAGCCGTTTGTACTTTGTTCTGATAGAATCCAGGGGTGTGTCAGGTTCAACCTGTAAAACTTCAAACGGATTCAAGTTAAAGTATGTCGATCCTGGTCGAAGCAGCCTTTCAATTTGCTGCTTTGGAGTGAGGACGGAATCTCTTTTCTCAATTTCTTTCACCTTAGAAGACAAAAAATAAATTTACGTTAAATTGTAACGGCAATAAGCTACACAAATGAAGGGGTTAATCAGATTATTAATATTAAAAAGTAATTGTAAGGAGAAAGCTGTTGTAAAAGATAAGTTTTTATTCCAAAATGTAGAGTTTGAGATGAAGAGAGGGCGCAGTTTATGGCATCAATTCAAGAGATAAAATTGAAACTTACTTCGCTATAAAATTCGTGAAAAAGTCCATCCTTGTCACTTCCAGACCCACCGCTGCTGGATCCTTGGATGGACATGTTTACTAATTAACGGCTGATTCTTTCCAACCTGACGTGTAGAGACCAAGAGACCACTAACTGAAACTGTTCTTCTAATTAAGCTATCACTTATCCAATGAAATTAATTCGACTCACTGAGACTTCTTGGAGGAGTGGGGAAAGAATGAGCGATAATGGATAACGGTTTTGTTAACTATCCTCCAACAATTCTTCCTCCTCCTCCGAAGCTGTATATCTTATGTGGTTGATGACATCAAGCCATTCAAATTATCACTAAACCGGCCACATTTAAATGAAAATTATTCTACCTTTAACTTATCAAGGTACTATAATTTAAAATTAATTCAATTTAGCCTAAATAGCTGCATGCAGCTGTTTCAGATCAGAAGATCCTAGTTATACATGAGTAGAATTGTGCATTGTTGGTTTGCTTTGCTCTGCACAATAATAAAAGTATTGCCTTTTTTTCGCAATCGCAAAAGAAAATGAGAGAGAAGAAAAATGCTCCAAATTCGCGGTGTGTCAGTAGCTTCTATACTCATGTTTCTCCTTTCCCAATCTACCATTCGACTCCGCGTAATAGGTGTAAGTAAATACATACATAGTGTAAATGATAAGGGTGTGCTTCTCTTTTGTTGTCGTTCTCGAATGGAATGATGCTGGCACTGGCAGAGTGAGAAAGTGAGATATGCGAAAAGGCGAAGTAACTGAAATACATAAGTTATAAAAATGATGTTTTATGTAATAGATGAATGATAAATGGTCATTTATTTTTTAAATACATTTATTTACAAACTAAAAATAATTCAAAACTTCGAAAATTCAACAAAATACAGACAGATTTGATTTGAAGCGAGGTAGAATAATAAATCTAAGCCTATACACATAACCTACACAGTAATATTACGAAATAGTCAAGAAGACAAACGGCAAGTGAGTTCAAATGAAAAATTTAAGAACAAGTCCTTTAATAGCAGCTCTGCTGCTTCTGTCTCATATTGTAGAACTTACAGTAAATATGTAAAAGTAAAAATATGCCTAACTTTTCAAATAGAGTTTTTAAGCTTGTATATAAAATAGCTAAACTATATTTTAATCCCACAATTTAATCAAACCATCCCAGCCTGCTGACACAATTTTGGAAGTTTCATGTGGGTGCCACAAAACACTAATGCATGTATTATCATGGGCCTTCCATTTACTGTAGACTTTGGTGGTTTTCCAATCCCAGACAAATATTTTTCCATCAGCATCACCCGAGATTAGATAGCTGGAATAAAACAGAATTATTTGTTTTGAACATGTTTTGTTTTTTGTAAATACATAATACACAATATGAATCGAACTATAAAATATTACTGTTTAAATACATATAATACTTATTAATCTTATTTTTACCTCATGTCCGGTGAAAAATCTAACTGACACGCATAACCCGCCACCATGTGTCCTTTGAACGTTTTCTTCCTATGCAATTTAAATCTATTCAAGGCTGTGAAGATCATAATCTTGTTATCCATACTTTGGCAGGCCAGCCATTTTGTATTAGGCGATAACGTAACTGCCGGCATACTGTGCATGCTTGGTTCTGCAATGTACTTCATATCCACCGGAATATCCCTGTGAGTTTTGAAAAATTCGGGTATTAGGAAAATTTCCACATTTGAGTTGAGAATTTGAGAATAAACTAATTTAATCAACCACCTACCATTCCCAAACACGAAGAGATTTATCATCGGATGTAGATACAAATCGCCTATTGTCATCAACAAATGTTATCGTATTTACAGCGCCTAAATGTCTATCGTATTCCTGAACAACTTCTCCAGACCTCGTGTCCCACTGTAGGAAAAAATAAACGTATTATTGATTAAGTTCGTGAGGAAATTCAACTTTCTAAATCATTACTATTGAAAGTTTGTCATTTAATAGCTTTATATGGTCGTGTTCTGTGTACTTACGCAAACTATTTTTTTATCTGACGTCCCTGCCACAAAGAGGTGCTGCTTATCTTCCTCTGGATTGAATTTAACACAGTAGGCAACTTTACGATTGGTAAACCTTGACACACATTCTCCTTTTTCAGTGTCCCACAGCTTAATGAAACGGTCATAACCTGCAGCAATAAAAGATCTCTGTGAATAAGTAGCATTTTTAATTAATATAAAATGTAATTCTAAAAAAATACCAGCCGATAAGAAGTGTGATCCAGTATTGTTGAAGCATATATCACGAACAGCTTGTTTATGACCAATGTAAGTCATAATACACCTCCTTTCATTGTAAACCTCCCACAGCTTGACTCTCGAATCCATTCCACCGGACAACAACAAGTGAGCCGTTTGAGGAAACCATCTAATGGCAGCAACACCTTTGGTGTGCCCTTGGAAGGTGTGGATAAGGTTTTTGGGAATAAAGCATTTCGAGGGTGGTTCCCGAGATTTCAAATTGACTCCCACATCTTGAGGTGGATGCATAAAAGAACGACCTTGGTAGTCCACTGGATTTTTAATGTGAAGGATATACTTTTCTTCAATAGGCTTATCATCCACGTTCTTTCCTTTCCTTTGACGTTTAGAAAGAATGACTTCAAGTTCTGCAGCTTCTTCCTGTACAAAGAATAAAAAAATAAAACATTTAAGCAAAAGTTATCAATTTCCAGGTAATGAAACAAGTTCTACGCTTTCATCTACTCACTTCATTAGGTTTTGCAATTTTCTGTTCATCCACATATCCACCCCAAGGCCCAAGGAATCCCTCTATATCTTCTGGACAATCATTTCTGTCTCGTTTTCTTTTGTCTTTAGGTCGCTTCGGTATTGTCTCAAAAACAGTCTTAATATCTCCCTCCGACGGCGCGGATCCAATAACCTTTGGGATTTTCGCTGCCGTTGAATCAACGGATGGGTCCACTGCATATCCTATATTCAGCAAGCAAATTAAATCAATTTAAGGGGACGCTCCAAATATTTTAACAAAACACGTATGGCAATTCAATTCAAGTTCACTTACCATAGCTAGCAAAAGTCCTTCTTTGATTTTCGAACTGAAACTCATTAACATGTGCCCGTTCCACATAACCAGCTAATGTGTTTTTCACAGCTTTCTGTTGATTCGTCTTGAAGGGATTCTGCGGGCCGAGTACTGGAGCAAATAACTCCTCATATTTGGGGTTATACGCCAGTTCCTTCGTCTTCGGATCAATATGTCGTCTAGGGTCAAGCGTCCTCTAAAAAATTTAAATAAATTTTAGACATTAATTAAACCTGAAAATGTAGGACAATTCCAAAAACAGGTTTGTCACCAGACAAAGATCAATTAAAAAACTAAAACTACTCACATTTACAACCACATCAGGTGCCGCAACAATCTGCATTTGACTCGCACTTGTAGAGTCAATTGGCTTCAGATGATCCGGAAGTTCTCCTTCCACCTCATCTTCATTTCCTCCCGCAGATTTTATTATTACTTTTCCTTTTCTCGTCCTGGTAGACTTCATAGGTGAAGAGGTGGTTGAGGAGGATTCATCCTCGGAGGTGGACGATCCTTCCTCAGACGACGACGATGAACCGGAGCCTGATTTACTTGAGTTTGAATCGGAGTTATTATACGCAGTTAGGGACAGCATTGTGATAAACAAAACAATTAACTTTAACAAACTTGTTTACGTGTTACGAACACCTAAGACCTAACTAAATTACCTAACGTGTAGTTGAATTTAAAAACAAATAAAACTAAATCACTTATCACTGCTAATTAGTTAATACACTTGCCGTTAACCGTAAAGGCTGGTTTTGATTGTGAAATAATCAAATTAATAGTATTTTATTGCTAAATTAATTTCAATGAGCTCGCTTTCAAGTGTTTTGGATTTGTTTGGTTTAGTTTGGACACAAGATGCAAAAATGCGACGAAATGTGAAGTGAAACCGATGGCCTTGCTTTGCCGCTTATCCCACATTTTCAATGAGACTTTCAGTCACCGAAGTAAAGCACATACAGCAAATTGCTGTAAATGCAAATCGGCCTTTTGCTGTCTTTGTTCAATTTTGTGAAAATGAAATGATGAATGAAAATGATGAATAATTGATTTCCAGTGGCTTCGATTTGATTGTTATTTAATCAGTCATTGCTATTGTTTATTGTTAAGCATTAGGCACGAATCGGTTGGTAATTTTGTGGTTTCAGCAGTCTACTAAATCGGGAGGTGAAAGTTGTCTGTGGAACATATCCTTCCTCTTCCGCGTTATTAAAAGGGTCGAGTGCGCTAGGAGGAGTTGAAAGAGGCACGTTACTTAAATATCTCGGAGATTCGCCGCCCAAACTACTTAGTACTCCTAAACTTCCTAGGTTTCCAACCGGAGGTGAATTGACAGCGATTGGTGCCGGTAGACCACCACCGCCACCGCCAACCTCGTGGCCACACATCTTTTGCAATGTTGCACAAAGGTTGTCTAAAGTATTCATTGCACTGGATGCTGAATTGTTTAGGGGTGACGGCGGAATGGCATTGGAAAATGGTCCGTTTAATCTGTCAAGGGCAGTACCAGTTCCATCTTGGTTGACCACTGTTTTGGAATCATTGAATCCACCGCTAACTTTATGCAAGAAGGGAATATTCGATTCCTCAAAATCCTTTCGTTTTTCGCCACCAGCGAATTTAAATCGAACTAATCGTGGAGGTGGAAGTTCTCCAGAGCGTTTCCTAAATGCAAAGCTTCTAACGTGCTGCCAAAACGTTTTCTCGGGTTCACCGTTCCGTTGTAAAGGCAATGGTGCAGTATTCCATGGTACTGGAGAGGTAAACGGGAGAATAGCGGGACCTGCATTGACTGATTTCTCTTCTTTCATGGACGGTTTCGTTTCATTCCTTGAAGAATCGATGTCTGCGTCATCTTTTTCAATTTCTGCGTCCTCTGGAGACTGGGTCTCTCTGTCTTTCTTCTTTCTCCACCTTTTTAGTTTCAAAACTTTTCGCAACTTTTTTATTGATTTTATCTGCAATTTCTAGAACAAAAAAATGGTCTTGAATTTAGAAGTCATATCAGATTTAAAAGCATGATTTTTGTGCATCTATTAAAATACTTTTGGTGCATCTGCTTGAACACATTTATCTTCACAATTGGTGTAAACCTTGTCCTCATTTTGAATGAGAGACACATCTCCAAAGCCTCTGTGCATTGTTGTTATAAAGTGGTCCATTTCCGGACTCTGACTACGATGACGCCTGCAAGTCATGGATGATCTTCTCCTGCTAATTGTTTTTCTTTCCGTGTGTACGTCTTTCCTGTAATTGCTGGATCTGAATTTATGTTCCGACGGGGTACAAAATTCGCCCGTCTCAAAGTCAGATTCCTCATCATCAGCATCCCATGTCACCCTATGTGGACGCCTGGTTCCTCGTGATCTTCTTCTTTTTTCATAATAACCCGAGTTGTTTCTGGCACCTTTGCCATTCTTCTCGATTTCACTGGGAATATTTTCAGGTTGGGATTTTTTACGCGTATTCACTAGGATTGGAACAGACTGAAACTTGTCCTTAATTCTTTGAAACTGGCTTCCGAGTTGAACTTTGAGTTCATAATATTGAATACGTAGAAGTGTCAATCTGTTGGGTGGATGGAGCTCAGGGAAGCCCAAATTAGTAGCCTGTGGCCTGCTTTGCCGAAAGTTAGAATTAGCATAACTCATATTGGGGGTAAAATGAACCTGTACAGCTAAACCAATACTTATCTTACTCTAGAATTAACTAGATGGGAATAATAAGATAGATGTAGTGTAAGGACTGACTAGAATTAATCTAAGTTTAATTCTAAATTATGGGCTTCTTGAAACTCGTACTCACTGTTCTATTCTTAAGGGAATCTCGCGTACATGAGAGATGCCTTTATCAAGTTGTTACGGAAATGTGAAGAAATAAACTGGGGTGGGGAAAATAATTATTTTTTAAAGACATCTTTCATCGTCACTTTTTACAATCTTATTCGTGGAGGAACCACAAAAATAACCTCTTGTGCCTCGAACATGTAGTGATCTAAAGGTGGTCTTTAGGTAAATTATTCTGGGTAAAACTAAATATTGCTTTATTCCACGTTTATTCCATTCAATCAACATTTACAAATTACAACTAAAACTCTCCAATCCACTCTCCAATTGAGGTATCTGATTTAAAATTGAATTCGTTGTACGAGTTTCTTTAATCGGATTTATTAAATTCTGAAAACCAAGAGGTTCCTTTCCGAATGTTGTTCCAGTAGTTTGGTTTAAATTCCAGCTTCAATTGGTTTAGGTACTTTAATTGGTATTCCCGAGCCGTTGCCGAGGGAATTCAAGCCTTTGTCGAAGAATACTTTCTGACCAACTCTCTTGCTTTGGAATTTAAAATTGCTTTTAAACTTCATGCAGTACACAACACGCCAAAACGTTGGACATAATTTGCCTTGCCCTTTATTGAATGTTCACAGGTTGAACATCAAATTAGTAGTATCTAAAGATACTCTCCTTCAACTGGTGAATTCTAATAACGATGATGATGAACGGATTACGTACTTTGAGTTCATGGGTCATGGGTCCGCTCCGTCAAGTGGAGCGCAGTAGCTTCCGGATACTTGGAGCGGCACGGTTTTCTTCGGTTACCCCGCCATTTCAAGTTGAAACGAATCAGCGATTTCCAAAGGTTTTATTCACTTCGCATTTTCACTTTGAAATTAGAATTTAACATTCATAAAAGAAATTGTGGCATCTAGACTTTCTTTTTGTATGTCCAGGTTTATAATAATGATCTCCCGGCTGCTGCGCGATTTTTCTCACAAAAATCTGGATCTCAGGCAGGACGCCAAGGAAGAAAATATTGGTCCGTTCTTGCTGCAGGACTTATTGGAATCAGTGGAGTTAAGCTTGTAACCGACAATTCGGGTGAAAGCATCTTCATCAAGGCCCACTGTGCCGGTCAGTGCTGTGAAGACACGAAGAAAGATCAATGCTGTGAGGACAAGAAAAAGGATCAATGCTGCGAAGACAAGAAGAAGGATGAATGCGTCGAGAAAAAATGTGAAACTAGTGAATGTCTACGAAAAACCGACCGAGAGGAGGAGATAATTGCCAAGGCTAATGCGGAGCTGGAGAAAGCGTTGAGGGACACCAAAGCGAAAGCGGTCGAATTCACCGAAGCTGCTCTCAAAGCCTACTGTGACGCCATTGCTACTATCAAGCTCTTTATGGACAAGACTTACTGTGCAGTAGAAGAAGAAAACTTGGTATCCCCTCGATTTGAAGAAGTTTGGTGCGATGTGTACGCAACCCTGAAGAAACGGTGTGAACTGGCCAAATTAGCTATGGAAAAAGGACAATGTGCTTGGGAACTTCTTCGTCGACTCCGGGAAATAATTGAAAATGGAAAGGCCTGCAAATTTACCCGTTGCAACCCTCTCCTTGTAACGGCTGAAGAAACTCTGACTTGTGCCGAAAAAGAATTGTGTGCCAAGAAAAAGGAAATGGAAGCCATTCTGAAGGAATCCCGGGTTGTGGAGCAGTATCGGAACATGGTCGAAGAATTCCGACGGGACCTGAAGGCAGAAGCAGACTCCTTAATGCCAAATGAATGCTGTAAGGTCACACTAAATGAGAATGAGGGCAACATGATTTTCACTCATGCCTACAAGAAGATTCTGCGCGTGCAAAAGGAGATGAACAGCGGCAAGAAATGTTAAATGACTGAGAAAATTTATTGTACAAAAGATTGAGTCGACCACCATGTTCTGTGTTTGTAAAATTGTAAAATATATCCAGTAATCAATTCGTACAACGAAGCAAGTATTATGAAAAAGAAGAATGTGCGTCTTTTCTGTTGAAAGTCTTTATTTGAAATTGTGAAGTACTTTCGGATTCAGTCCAGAATAAAATTATATGTATCTAGAAGATAAAACACATAAACTACCAATCCTGAGTTGCTATTTCTTTTAGAATTTAACAGCAACTAAATTTTCACCGGTCTAAGGATGCATTAATAGAATTCATGTACAATAATTAGAAAGTTAGTATTGCAATTATTTCTAAGATTGCATAAAAACAAACTAAACTAGCGCAATATGCGAGGTGCGTTGTTTCCCAATCTTTTGCCAGAATTACCACTAATAATAATATAAATAAGATTACATAAAAATCCTGAATTTTATTTGATGTCACACTACTTCTTAAGACTCCGGTAACCCCAAAAATAAATAATTTTTTTCTACAACATAAGGCAGCTTAATCCTAACTATTTTGTTGCACAACCATCAACCATTGATTGACCATCCGCTGTACAATGTTCAGCATGTTTTAAGACAGATTTGAGGACATACTAGTGCCATAACCTTTTACATAGTAACATTAACATTTATAGTTAATGAGTTTTTTGTTCGTTACTGACTAATTGAGATTATTTTAAAATGCAATAGAATTCATCTAAGTATTCATTCTTGTAGCTTGAGGTTGATCACATCACTGGGTAATAAAGGGGTAGAGATTTATAAAACCGGATATTTTTTAGTCAACTTTAGGTATAAAATATAATTTGTCTAAGCACGACTTCCCTACAAGCAAAGGTAAAATGGCAGACGACGTTTTTTCTGGTGACTACTCTATGAAAGTGATTGAACCCGAAAAAGAGGAGGAAAGTGACGAGGCCGATTTGGAAGAGGAAGAAGACGATGAAGAAGAGGAAGAAGAAGAAGGAGAAGGAGAAGAAGAAGAGGATGATGATGAATGGGAAACTGATGATGATGACGAAGACGAGTTATGGGCATCTAAAAGGAGTTTTCCAAACGCGGAAGGAGCTATTCCAGAGAATGTTCTGAGAAGTATTTTGAAGTGCACTATTATTGTATATGTGATACGAATGAAGCTTTTTAAAAACACAACTTCACATTATCCGTATATTAACAGATTTGCCAAACTCCACCATTCGAAAAATAATCACACATGTCAAGAAGCAAATTTTACTACTGGAGACAGAGAACTATTTGTATGAAAAGACAATCGAAAAACTGGAGGCTTCTGAGAAAGAAATTGAATCTAAGATTCCTCAGTTGAATACAGAAGAATTCGAGGAATATATGAAGAAAACTCGTGTCATGATTTGCTCAAGTGACTCGGAGACCGAACCTGAAGATGAAGAAGACAGTGGTGAATACGAGCCTGTCCGTGCAATAGATGAGATTCGAATGTCTCAAGACTCGTTTTTCGATAATATGTCAGACAACTCGAAACAACAAGCGTATAACTTCTTTCAAACAGTAGGCGACATGGCTCCACCAAACTATGATGTGATGCGTGATAAGGTCATTCAGTTATAAATTCAGTTATATAATGCATGTTGAGCGTTAATTTTAACAATAAAATTCAGCGGTGTTATTCGCATAATATTTTTATAGTACGGGGAGTACGTAGGAACTGCTGCGGAGAAAATCGACTTTGGAGGAGAACCAGAGGCAAGTTTACATTTATATTAAAAAAATAAGTTGTAATTTTTTTTCAAACTATACGCTTAATTCATAATATCATTCTTAAATACAATAGACTAAAAGTCGTTTAGACCCAAAGATTTTGAATGATAGAATTCAACTGGATGTTAAATTAAGCACAGCCGCTGCAACAGCGCTGAAAACAGTAGAAAAAAATAGCTTGGATGGGACTGCGAGTCAGACTCCTGGTACTGGCAGAGTAGGAGGATCTATTGCAACAGAGGACGATGCCTTGGCTGACTTCAACTTGAGTGATGCAAAACGGTTTACATAATAGAATTAATAACAGAACATATATTTTATTTTTGAAACAACTTTTACATTTCCTTCTTATTCACTTTAAAAAAGACTATCAATAACGGATAGACTAAGATTTGCACAGGAGGAAGAGGAAGAATTTCGGAAACGATTTTATCAGCATGAAACCCAAGCGTTGAAAGATGAAAGTGCAATACAAATTCATATCGATGCTCATAAACATGCATTGGGAATTTTGATGGGAATCAGAGAAGATTTTCGTCGTATTACAAATGGCGCCTCAGGCACAGGAATGAGTGGCAAAATTATGGCAGACATTTTGGTCAAGTAATATACTAATTATGGTAAATCAGTTTATTTAAATATTGTATGCTGATTGACTTGACTAAAGAAAAAATGTATTTTGCAAACTAAAAAGGTGTCGCAGGAAAATGAGAAATCAGCTCTCAGCCGAGGAGACTCGGGCACGCATAACAATTCGGAAAGTTATGGTTCAGAAAAAACGAACTCTTCAACAGCTCAAGGCTAATAAGGTGGCAGGTCGCAGCATCTCTCATATCGACTTTGAGTATTTACTGTGTGAGAGTTTGCAATTGGAGACGGATATCAATGAAATGAATAATACCCTGCAGCATTTGAAGGATTTGACTGGTAAGTTCCATTGAATATTCAAATGTTCACTTGCTATTCAAATATTATAATTCTCAAGTCCTGTTTAATCAAAACAGCCCAGTTTCATTTGGTGTTGCATGACGAAAAGAAAAAGCTGTCAAAGATGGAGGGTGAAGAAGTGAAAATGCGGCAAGAATTAAAGAGGCACCAAGATTTACTACATCATTTCCATGAGACGTACAATCGATATCGACAGCAAATTAATGCTGCCAATTTGAGAATGGACGAAATCCAAAAGAAATTGAGCGAAATGCAGGTAAACGTTTGGGAAATGAAAGCCTTTTCATCTTAAGTCCGTACAAATGTTATAACAAAGACCTTTTAAATCACAGGTTCCTCAACCTCTGGATTACATTCTTATGAAAGCTCAACATGCTAATTTAGAACGTGATGTTCGTAACCTTGAACGTAAGGTGGAATCGAACGTTGTTGCTATAAATTTGAGGAAGCGTCAGAACAGACGCCTCAAATGTCCACCTGGTACTCGAACAGTCGAGGAAGAAAATCGGATTTGGCTACAAGATATTAAAAACCAAGTAAATGGAACAG
>VYYJ01000272.1:0-73906 GCA_021029165.1 Cyphoderus albinus | reverse complement strand
TTTGTTGTAAAGTAAGAATTGAGTGAGCCTGCGCATTTTGAAAAAAAATTCAGCCAATGACAGTGAGGGACCTCGCCGCTAAAATTTTTGGTGGGACCGTTCAATTCATAAAACTACGTCATAAAAAATTCGGTGAAATTAAATAATATGAAAATAACACCACAGACTAATCTTGGTACCAGGAATTCAATGGTGCAAACCGTTTCTTGTAACATTCTAAGGGTTTTGAGAAAATCGATTTTCTTTGTGTTAATGTTTTTTTCTTTTATTCTTGATATAGTATATATCATAACTAAACGTTATCCAATTCATAGAGTGCCAAAATACAACCATTGAGCTTTACTATATTTGCGAATAATTTTTCAAATTCAAATTTAAGTAATATTTACCCGTTGTAAAGAGGTTCCAAATCTGTTAATGTGCAGTTCCGCTGAAATCAACAAACTGCATCGGGCAGGCCATGTCGGATTCTGCTAAAATCCGCAATACCCGATACATTAAATAATATCACACGCGAACGTAATAAAATACGAGGTTCTTGCAAACATTTATTCCAACATAAAATTGTGTTCTTGAGAAATCAGACGCCAACAAATTTTAAAATCTCTGAATATAGAGAATTTAGACTCAATTTCAAGGTATAGTTCTGAAATATAACGACGTTGAACAATTTACAAAACCTCATTTTATTACGTTCGCATCTGCCAGTGGCTTGGCCTGGATGAAAGCTATGTCATAAATTACAATTATTAATATTTACTTTATTTTAAATACTGTATAACAGTGATATTAATGCTTTGGTGATAAAAAACTTGTTGAATTTAAAAACAAAATATTATTTATAAATTTATTGTAACGGATGATTTTAATTTTGAACGTTTAGTAAATGATTATGATTATTTTTTCCAATTATAATCTACGTCATCCTGACGATATTAGTGACAAATGTAAACTTTACAAAACAAATGCTAGTTATAAATGCTCCTTCAAAATAAAACAGCAACGCTATTGATACGCAATTAGTCTAATAGAGTCTAAAGTCTAAATTCAATGTTTAACCTTACCTTATACACTAAGCTGCCGATATTACATTGCCATTTAAGTCGAACTAACAATTTACAATACTAATGGCAAACACCTTTGTTTGACATTTACCAACAAGCTATTTAGTTTTCGTCTTCAAAATTCTCAAAATCAAGATCATGAACATCACTTGTATATACGCGTGGGTCCACTGGAATAGCATTATTATCCCCAATAATGACATAGCTGAAATCCAAATCGTCGTCATCATCTAACGCCCCTTGTTCTAGGTGCAATTCATTTTCTTCTTCTACAGATTCATTCTCTCCACTACTGTTTCCATCAACACATGGTAACGGAGTGATTGCCAGGCCTTCAGATGGACATTCATTATCATCATCATCATCTTCATCATCATCTGTCACTGGTATCTAATAAATTAAACGACATGTACACGTTTTTCAGACCACAACAGGGCAATGATGATGTAAATAACTGTTTGAATTTAAGTTTCGAAGCATCCTTTCAATTTATCCGTTTATAATTCAATGGATCCGGGCGATACTTACAATCAATTGAAAGTTATCGGCCATGTATCTTTCTTGAACCCCATCCGCAACCCAATACTCTCTCTCCAAACTGAGATGCAAACATAAACATGGAACTAAATAATATTCTTTGTAATAAATACATATGGTATGATTTGTTTAGATATCTAACTTCTCCACATGTGCAACGTGTCTGGCCCATTTTTCTGCCGTATAATCTTTCATATATTCCTCTGCAAGACGCTTTACTGTCGCCAGTGTTTGGTCAGTATTTAGCTTTCTTACTTCATGTTTGACATCTTTCCAGACCAATTCAATTGGGCTAAAGTAGCGACAAAGTAGATTAGGTAAAGTCGACTTATTTATTTCGAAATAAATTTGTTTAAAATATATTACTCATCTTCAATTTACTTTAAATCGCAATTGTACGGTGGCAAACTATAAGAAAATTAATGAGTATATATGTTGAACCTGAATATAATTTGAACAATTATAAAATGTTTTACTAACCGTACTACTTCATGACCGTTTTGCCGAGCAAGCTGATCGATTCTAAAATAGGAGAATCTCTTTTTTAACTCCTGCACATGGTTCCATAGCTCCGTTTTTAAATATTCTGTGATGGGTAGAATTCCAACCCGTTCCGAAAGCGGAACATTATCTTTCAACCAGTCATAGATTTCTTGCTTGGTACTGCTAAATTTAACTACATCAGCTGATCCATGGTACGGTGCGTTGTCTATCCTAATTAATGATTGTAAGAACCTAACTATTAATGTTAATAAGTATAAAAAATGTAGCATAACGTATATCAAACCCTACACAATTAAATGAGGTCCCTTGTCCTTCAACAGCTCTAGTAACTTTTTGAACCATTGAATAAAGTATTCTCCATTGACGTTGTCGTGGTAATCGCCATTTGCATCTTTTTTCGCCACTGGGAATACATCCATGGCCCCGTCAATAAAGCCATCTTTACCTCCTATTATTTCATGTAAGATGTGTAAAACTTGGTTGACCTACATTTTACTTAGCATAATAATATTCTACCAACCTGCATTTAAGATTATGAGACGCGGTCCTTTTGAGACTTTGTGTTTTTTATAACTGTACTGAGCTCTTTCAATATAATCTTTTGTCATCTTAGGAATGACGTTCCTCTCACATGGAAGGTGTTTGAATTCCCGTTACATTCTGCAGATATTAATTTTTCGTCGTCCAAGAATGAAGTCAGCAATGGCTTATTTTTGATTTCGTAAGGCCATATGTGAAACATAGGTGCGCACGCTGTGGTGTGGTCACTTCGGAAATAATGGATTAAATCCATTATATCATAAGCCTCAGGGCGGGTAAAAAAAGTTGACAGCATGAGGATCCAAAGCATGGTTGTGATGACTACCATTTTTAGATGATTAAGCAACTACAATTTAAAAAATAAATTGTTAAATAATGTTTCTTGGTTGAGAAAAAGACTATCACGAAATACGCATGTTGCAAATAAAACATATAAGGTTTTTCTATCACACTTTTTTTTAAACCTGGTATCAAATAAATCCTGGTGGTTTAGTTTTGTAAGTAGAAGTTATAACAACCTAAAAAATGTGCTTATAAAATTTTAAAATGAGCACTTTTTTGTTTAATATATTTTACTTCTATGCAGAATATTTTAATTGTAATGATTATTTATGATGTCAAAACTCGAAAATATGGAGAATCAGGAGTTTGGTAACGCTTTTGCCACTTTGAATAACATTAAAAAGTGAAATTTAAAAACCTAAAACAAACCGAATTCGAAAATTTAAAATTTCAAAATACTCCGGATTTGAAAACTTCAAAAACCAAAAATGAACGAATTCGAAAATTTAAAAATCCAAAATACCCGGATTCTGAAATTTCAAAAACCGAAAATGCCCGAATTCGGGAATTTTTGAAACCTTAAATACCCGGATTCCGAAATTTCAAAAACCGAAAATGCCCGAATTCGGGAATTTTTGAAACCTTAAATACCCGGATTTTGAAATTTCAAAAACCGAAAATGCCCGAATTCGGGAATTTTTGAAACCTTAAATACCCGGTTTTTGAAATTTCAAAACCGAAACTGCCCAAATTCGGGATCTTTAAAAACCGTAAATACCCGGATTTGGAAATATCAAAACCCAAAAGCGCCCGAATTCTCAAATTAGAGAACTTTTAAAACTGTAAATATTTGGATTTTTTGTATATTTCAAAAACCAAAACTTTTTTGATTTGGTAGTTTCAAAAATCAAAAAATTTTAAATTCAGGGATTTCAAACCAAGCTAATTTAACCTCATGTTTATATTCACCTTTCATAATTACAATCGTTTTTATCAAAGCTCCTTTTAAAGTATTATGTAGCTTTATTATGCTTCGTGTTTTGGGCAGGGCAAAATCAAATCGTGTGCAATAAATTAGTAAAAACAAATCTTACTTGTGTCCTGTATTTGCGGTCCAATTGTATGTAAATATAAAACTAACTTTGAAATTTTAAACCACTGTTTGTAGAATGCCGACCAATTATACTGGAAGGGGTACTTTGGTTAGTAACTTATAATCCGTATAATACTTTTATTTGTTGCTGTGTACTAGTAACAAATTAAATAAATTCAAACTAATTGTTGCAAATTACGTATTTTTACGCAAATTTTGTTTCAAACTTTCAAATTAATTTCATTTCTTCACTGCGAGTACAAATATTATTAGCTGCTTTTAGGATTTATATTTTAAATGTGTTTGCCTCAATCGGCATGAAGCTACTAACCAAAGACAAATATGTTCCATCGCCATTTCGATCCATTCCATGATTTTTGAAATTTTGGTAATCCAAAATGTGTTAAACTTGTTCAATATTTTTGCTTGCTAACATGGAAAACAAATTAATATTTATTTTCAAATTTCCTTGTTTATAAGGTACTACTGCGTATAATTAACATTGTTTTGTATATATGTAATCACGTGTGTTTTAAAAACCGACTGTGAACTGGTTTAATGCTTCCTCGTTGATTAATTACTACCTTGTTACTTTAACTAAAAAACGGACATTTAATAGGGTAGTCTAGTGGTATTACGTAAGATAAGCATTTCATTAGCGCGTCATTGAGCCATTTCCTACTTGCAAAAGTAGTGAAGATCGATGAAAACCATATACAATTATGTTTTGTTGCCTCATGAACGAAGTACACAATAAAACACTTTGAATTATATAAAGCAGACATTTGCAAAAATGAGTTATCCCATGGTAACAAAGCGTTACTTTTTGGAGGTTACAATTCGTCGTTTTATACAAATGTTATGTTTAATGCAACATCAGAATAACACTGCCATTATCATGGTCAGTTCCATTACAGGTACCATACACCAATGCTGCAGACTTTGTAAAACAACAGTACCAATTAAAAATGCTGTTCATATTAAATAATCTCGATAATTAATCTTGACTGTAAAAAATAATTTTAAAAGTCGGGTCACAACAGAAAATTTCTCGTGTTAATGTTGTACGCAAAATTTCAAACTATTTGAGAAAAAAAGAAACATTGAAATATTAAATATTCTGATAATATTGAAGGATTTCCAATAATCTGACGTTAATCCTAACGTGAAGTTCCCATCAATGCCTTAGATTGGAATACCATCCTTTTGGCTCATTTAAATAACTTTCCAATTTTGGCTAATTTAGACAATTTGCGACAATTGCAACTGCAAATTAACATCCACACAAGGATTTAAACGTTTTTAAAATTTAATTTTCTTAAAATAATTACGGTTTACTAAAAATCTGAAGTCCCCGTTGAATTCCTCGTGTTGACTTTAGTTTGTACTAAAATAGTCAAACGATTTAAAGAAAAAAAATATTGACACATTTAAAAAAATCAATTTTCTCAAAAACCTTAGATTGTTACAAGAAACGGTTCACACCATTGAATTACTCGTACCAAGATTAGTCTGTGGTGCTATTTTCATATCATATAATATGTCGTCGGTTTTTTATAACGTAGAAAATGAAGGGCCCCACCAAAAGTTTAAACCGCGAAAGTCCCTCATAGTGAATTTTTGTTCAAAATGCGCAGGCTCACTCAATTCTTACTTTACAACAAACAATACGTAGACATACAGGTAGACTTTAATTTGAAGATATTAAAATAAGTATGATTATGGAAAGGGTATTCATTAGCAGTCAATCTACAACATCAGTATTGAATTCCCTATTTCACTACACATACTAATCAGAAACAATTTACTAATGTGTATGCGTAACACAAAGTACCTACCTATTTAAACAGTCGACGCTCGACATCCATAAAGTAAGCATTTAAAAATGCATAAGAAATTACAAACCTACTTCACGCAGCCATAAGCCCTCCTATTAGAGACAAACACAGTACGGAAGTAATGTCAACCCTATCTTGAACGTATCGGAAGTCGTTGACTAACAGCAATGTAAATCAGTGTACTTCTGTTTAATTCTAAATACTTCTAATTTGTGATCTGTACCAGATTGTTGTATTCGATAACTACAGAATATAATTAAAAAACACTACCGGAATAAAGTCAACGCTCAATAAGAATTTTTTATTTTGAATGTATAAATATTAAATTAAGCCAATGTTAAAATAATATATTTTAATTAAAATTTTGAAACAATATTATTGCCATCTGCGGTAGAGAATCTTCACTGCACTATATTCAATATATTTACCACTAATAGATCCTGACACTGTTAATTTTTTATCTACTTTACTACTACAGTGAAAAACTCTTTACAACTCAGCAACTTAAACCGAAAAAAAAATCATTTATCTCTGTAAATCTAAAGATATATAGGATTTGTGTTGTTGCGTACGCACACGTAACCCTTCGTGACGCTCGAGCTTATGATTTCACTACAAGAAAGCGACGGAGTTTACCGTGGCAGAAGGTCAATTTTTCACTGCAACCTGTCCCAATCTGATGATTTTCATATGTAGAAATTTATTAGCATTAGCACCTAAGGTACAGGAGACCTGTAGGTTCCACTTTGTATCATGCGATCAAAAATTTCAGAAGGACGAATGACGAAGACAGGCAGAATTACATAGCTCAAAAGTAATGATCCCTTTGAATCTTTGGTTCAGGAATTGTTACGAGAAGTAGCAAGAAGGTAATTGGTTTTGAAAAAATGTTCATCATTTTCCCCTTCATAACACTAAATGAACGGAGGTTTGTGGTTCTAGAAGACCTTTGCACGCACATTTTTCGTCTCCAAAACTTTCTACTTTTTAAGCAAACGCATTAACTTTCATCTAAAGCACTGCAAATGGTTTTTTCTTAAATATTAAGTATTAAACCATGTCTTCGTAATGTAATTTTGTACATGTAAGTACTGACTCACCCACAAAGTCACATATGCTTTCAGAATGAAACGCAATAATAAAACCGCAAATCAATTTTGAAATAGAAAATTATTATTATATATATCGTCACAACTGTGCACATGTTAACTGTTGTCAAAGTCTCTGAAGCTGAAGCCCCTAAACTATTTTGGATATATTTTACCTTCAAACTCTAGACGCGTGAATGATTTCGTGTGGGTAGTGGGGAACCAAATGAGAGGCTGAGAAAGGATTCATTTCCTTTCCATACCCAAACATTACGTGTGCTATCTGTACTTAAGCCACTACTTGAAATAACAATAACGGAACAAATAATAAAACAAAATATAAGCGGAATTAATAACCTAAAGTGCGACTTTAGGAAGTTCTTAAAGAAGACAGTGTAAACTTCCTACACCACAGCCACTCCGAATTTTCTTGTTTCTTACTGTAGACTGAAAATGGAGAAAATTTTCTCCTGTGAATATGAGTAAATAACATCTCTAACAGTCATTAACTAAAGGTTACACGATAAGTACTTAGCTGTTCCATTTTTAACTATTTAAATCTCTGAACAAAGATAAAATCTCGTCCAGGGCTTCTTCAATAGACAATAGATTGACATTTTGTCTCCCAAGCGCTCCAGTTTGATTTCAATGTGCCCAAATTAAATTTTAATGATAAAAGTACAATTATGAAGTACAAGAACATTGTCTATGGAGCATATTTGTATTATAGTGCAATTTCACATTTAAAATGTCATTATTGAATGCATAATCGGTACCAGTGTTTTGAGATTATCTACGAAATCAAAAGGTTTAGACAACTGATGTCAGCGATAGTTCTGCATGCAACTGTTGGACGCAACAAAAACAAGTACAATGTGTATGTAGTACATATTAGAACTACAAATGAGAACATCATCGAAAAAAGAAAGAAGCAATAGCAGAATTACATTACGTAAATATACTCGTACTCGTCTTCAAAGTACGTGTAACTGTTTTCAGTGTACTCACTGTTGAAGTGGAGTCATAAAATTAATGCAGATAGTATGGAAGAGTTGTTGTAACCTGTATCAAAGGACATTCATTGAAACTTTTTTAAACTACCAGACCATTGTTTATACTTATTCGCGAACTTATTGAACGTACAATGAGACTGAGAGAAAAAACCTGCTGAAAAACCAGAAAAGTTGTCTGAGCAAGTATTTCTTTTTAAAATTCTAGAACTGGAAAACTATCATCCTCCGCCGCGTTATGAATCGTCGTTTGAATCTGGTTGGGTTAATCTGATTCACGCAACTTTAAAAGTATTAAGTGTATGCTGAATTTGAAACTCATTTCTTAGTAAAGAGAGATCTCAAAAAAAATGCCAGAATTCGTTAATAATAAGCCAAATGATGGCTGAACAATCAGAACCAACAATTAATACTTTCCTCAAGTACAGTAATGTAATTAATCACGAAAATCCACATATGTGTAGATTAGATTGTATGACTGCTTCGATCATTCGATGTGAGGAAATTGAGGCCCCAGGTGAGTCATCATGACAGAGAATATAGTAAGTTCATATAGTGATCATTAAGACTTCGAATTACAACTTTCACGTATTGCATTCTGAATTATGCTTTTTCATTGTGTTAAGCGTGTCATGTCACATCTAATTTGGCAGGAATCTATTCAATTGACGCATTTAGGATTTACACTGTCCACTGACTCCACTTGCTACCACCGCGATGATGACGACGACAGTTTGCAATAATGGAGAATAAGATCTGCGAGATACTCCTCGCCTATACTACGCCAGCGATGGGAAAAATATTTACTTTGTACATCAAAAATGAATGATAAAGGTCAATAACACCCTCGAGGACCTAGCACATATTTTTTCCTTCTTTCTTCTTCCTTTTAATTCTTCAATCCGACTTTTAAAAAGCAATGTGAGGTGGGCAGATGCACATAATATAGACGTATCATATCATACATAACACTTTTGTTGAACACATTATTGCGAAGCGAGCCTAACAGTATACAATGTTTCTTGTAGCTTCTATTACATATTTCATACATCCTGTTTTACTGTTGTAGGGTAGTAGTAGAGCCAGTGGCAAACAGCAACTATAAAACCAATTTCATTCAAGTAGTAAAAGGCGAGGCAACTCAGGTCTGGGCTCATCCCTAATATTTGTAGCGTCGTACTACAAAGCAAACTGGTAGTCGTAGTAGTATTAGTAGTAAAAATCAGTCGCAGGTAGGTAGATGCTGAAGTAGTAAAGTAATAGTATCCCCTCTGATAAAGCTTAAAATAAACCGCAATAAAAATATTTGCAATCCTCTACAACGGATAGGATTTACCTCATGAAGCAATTGTGTGCATACAGGAGCATCTCAAAGAATCATATTTTTTCAACGCAAGTGTCTACGGCAATACACGTATTATACCAATCATAACCACTGCGATACGATACAATTTTCATACGCCTTGCCAAATTGTTATTAAACTACTCCGACCATTATTGAAAGTTAAATAAAATCGTTCGTACGTAGTTGAGATTGAGATTTCTGCAATGCATCTGTAGTATATTGCCAACAGAGGAGAGACTCAGACAAATCGAGATGGATGAAGGAAGAAACAGAAGACATGAATTGTTCAATCGATGTTAACGAAGGTTGCTGCAAAACCATCCACTACCTTTGTGTAGCACAACGATTAACTTCATGGTGTGTGCTACATGTGCTTATTCTTTAGTTCACTGTTCCCGTAACGGAGCCAGGATTGGGATCAGCTATATTAATGCAAATAATATTGAAGTGTTGATTGTTAAGTTGCTTCACTGGCTCTTCGAGGAAGCCATCGTAAAGGAGCTTTCGCATCAAATCTATCAACTCCTATTAATACAGAAAGGTTTTATAGTCATATTGTTCCTCAGATATCTCTTTGTCACTTCTCCATTATAAACATTAAACATGACGAATACTTATGTTTTACTACGGACCAAATGCTGTGAATTGGGTCTGAATGTCTTGTAAGTGGTCCACTTCGTAAAATTGAACAAGACAAAGAGTTGGTCTGGCGTTATCTCGTTCTTACTGTACAAAACGTGAGACGAAGGAATTTAGCCATGGCATTAATACTAACACGGGCAGGGCAGATTGCTTCAGGACTAAATATCTGATACAGTAACGTGGGCTGATGCTGATGATGCTTGTCAAACTTTTTTTTCTTCAAAAATATGTCACTATAAATTCTAAATCTGTTTTCTTTTAATATTTTTATTCCTGTACGAATTTCCGATTATTGTTGCGACTTAGAAATGGATCATCAACATAAACAGTAAAAATGTTGTTTTGTAGAAATACCCAGAGTTGACATATTTTACCGTACACTTAATTTACAATGGGCGCTTGAAAACCTCATTGGTAATTTTGTCAGTGTGAGTGGCGCTGAAGTTGAACAGCGTTAGTGGCAAATGATGCTTGCCTCAACAGTATGAGATTATGGTAATCAAAGGTAGACTTTTCGATTAATAATATTCATGCTTTAGCAGCGGATTCTCAATATCTCGCCCGATCGAAGGTTTATTGAACAGTTGAAAATTTTTAATTCCTTCGAGTGATGCAGAACGACTATTGATTTGCATTATGTTATACTTGCAATTTAACCATTGACGTCAGTGACGATGGCGATAGGTCCTATCTCCTGAAGCAGCTTAAACGAGATGCCAAAACCACCCTGGTTTTTTCTATGGTCTCGGAAAATAACACCTGCGTTCATAGTAATAATACAATGATGTAGGACTAAGATTGAGCTGAGAATGACAATGCTTTGTGATTTTATCTTTATGTGAGTAGAAGCCATTTCTCACTTTCCAAGGGACTTAGATGTCAGGGCATATTCCAACAAATCATCCATTTTCTGGTAATAGTAAATTTAATCTCTTGTTTAAAAGCGCATGTCAAAAATTTCGACTCGAAATCATTGTAAAATCTTGTTTTCTATATTGTTTTCTATCCAAGCAATTACGACTCTTTTATATAATCAAATTTGAGAAGAAAACAATATTTGTGTAAAGCATTGATTTGAAAGCCCATTTTTAAGCAAAAAACGGAGAAGGCTTAAGCTAAATGTACGTTTGAACAAAAGCTGTAGCAAAACCAACTCCGAAAACAATGGTGGGTGAGAGTGTATCTTTAAAGAGAATGAAAGAGGCGGACTGGCAGAAAATTATAATAGGTAAAAGAGGTTCAGTATTTCGAATTGGCATTGACTCATGACGGTAGCGAATAGCGTAGGTCTTCCATTAGTAAGTGGCCGAATGAAATCCGAGGTAAATGCCTCTTCATTCTTCTCTGTATGGTGGCGAGAAGCATGTTCAATTGATGCGTTTAAAAATGTGTTTTTTCTTCTTTGATTTTTTGTTGACACTATCGAATGGTCTTGGTGCTGCTGTTGTGATGCTGCTCGACTACTCAGAACACGTACACACAGGTTTTGTTCAATGCTTTCCGTGAGTGAATAACGGTAAATATGCCAATCCGAACACTTCATAGAAATATAACGCATACACCGAGAAGACCTAAAAGTTGCTAGTTTTAACTTAACTCGGTTTCGTCTAGTCTGCAATGAGAGGACGGCGTCTACACATAAAAGTACTAGTAGCAAAAATTATTTTATTCGCTAGGCAGCAACACTGCTTCAACAATCTTTCAGACATTAACGTTCAAAATTCTATTCCTGTTGCCAACAATCATATTTTATAGGTAACTGCTAGATAGATGATTCCGCTGGTCGCTGTTTTCGTTCGCTTTAAAATGCAATTCAGAAGTACAATCTAAAGGTGGTATAGGTACTCTGGTGGTACTTTTGTGTCACAACCATTTGCAACAGATACATAATATTGGATTTATACATAATATACTTTGTATTGACGTACCACTGAAAGCTGAAAAATAATTTTGTCATGGGAGGTAGGCATACACCTTGATGATCAAGTTTACTAAATGCTAATTTAATTCAAGTTAGTTTTTTAAAATGAAAATCTCATCAGCTTTTTGTGTACTCTGGTTATTGCTACCTCATCGTCGTCAGGAGAAGGAATGAATAAAATGAATGAACAATGAGCACATCATCGTCATCGTCACAATGAACCGTTTTGGTGACCCAAATTTTACAAGATAATAACGTTTTCTTTAAGTTTGCCTGTATCGATTCTGCTCATGCCACAGAGTAATTACAGAGTAGAATTACAATAGTTGATGCATTTACTTTCAATACATTTGGCAGCCGGAACAGCATCAATGGTAACGGCATGAAAGCAATAGAAGCCGAATAAATTTCAAGACAAAATTTCGTCTGACCCGAGTCGGTTTAGCTACATTGCTTCTACTTGGTACTCCAGGGGTGATAAGAATAACGATAATTTTAAATAAAAGGTAGGTACGAATGAAGAAGAAAAGTGCAAACAGGTGCAATTCATTAGAAGTGAAGTTTACGATACGATGGATATCAATGTCAGGAATATATTTAGTTTTGGTGGTCATCGCAGCGAAACTGATTACCAACAGCTAGTACCCAACAAAGATCAGACTGATAAATTTATAAATAGCTCGTATATTTACATACTCCATTCTACACTTAACGCTATTGGTAGTATTAAATAAAGTAATATTTTTATTGTAATCTGTAAAATGAATAAAATCCCATGCCAATAGTTTGTGATTCTGATTTGGCAAAAATATTGTTACATTATCAGAGATGATTAATATTGTAAAAGCTGCCATAAAATGATGCAATGTTTAATGCTTTTAAGCGAAACTTACTTAATTTGTTTATAATGACTATTTCATTATTCTTAACATTTAGCGAATGCAACAATGCACACTCTTGAGCGATTTTAGGGTTCAATTTCAAATAGTGCCTAGATAAAAAATGATTAAGACTTTACGTAGATTAAGTTGCGGCGTATGTAAAACATTCATAATTAACAGTCAAATTACAAAAATATTTTTTTTATTCTTTCGTTTGTTTTCAAAGGGGTGATGTCTTAAGTCACTTTATGACAGCTCAGGAGTTCTTAAGTACATTTGACTAGGTCGGCGATTAGCGATTTCTTCAAACATATAATGTAACACAATAACAAATGTATGTAAATTTGTTCCTCTATCATATTCTTCGTAAGTACTTTCGTATGATTATGATCCTGCTAACTAGTCTAATAATTCTTGATTTTATTAGTGGGAAAATTTATTGCCTATTTAAGTTCGAATTCAAGAAAAATACCGCAGTTGTGTCTATTGATTGAATAATTTAAATCGCAAAAAGGTCTACTGGTATCATGTGAATGCGTCAACGACCACCGACATTTTGTTTTCCCATTTTAGGTATTGTACGTGCACTTCAGGATTTGTAAGCACAACAAAATTACTACAAGTTCATAAGCACATGACAACATCGAGATGTATTATTCTTAGTACCAGCATTTCTTGCCATTCACTGTTGCTACTATCATGATTATATTAGCATCATGACGAGAATGTCACAGGTGTACAATTGTTCATTACAATTGCGATATCTAAGCGAGGCTCATTGATTCGTTAACCTGCGCTGTCGCCTTTGGTTCCTCGGGGAGTGAATTTCATTGGAAAGGAATTGTTAATGAGTCCTATCCACTGTGAAAGATTCTTTCGATGATCAAGACTGAATAATAATTGACCACAGGTACCTCGAAATTAACGGAAGATGTGAGTGTGTGACGAATATTTGATGCGTTTGATGAATGCGGAATGACGAAGGAGCAAACTCTTCGTCAATTGGCGTGTTTATAACCGTACATCTTTAGTAGAAACCCTAACCCTAGTACACTAAAGGGTTTCTATAATCTCCTAATTATGAGTTTGAACAATGCAAATCGACAAAAGTGCTTGAATTGAACCTCAGCTATTTTTAACTGTCAAAATAGAGATAGCTGAAGATATAATGTCACGAAAATAAGAGAGAAACAGTTATTATTAATGTGAACTTTGGACATAGTTGAATATTATTTCTTAAAGATAAATGTACACATTGCTCAGTAATTAAATTTTTGTTGTTCTACAGACATAAACGTCGGTCTTCGATGGTACACATAGTCCAGAACTCCTATTGATCAGGGTGTTTATGGCTCGGTTTTGTTCAACAGTTAATTGGCAATGTCGTTTATCTTATAAATGTGGAATTCTCCATGTAAACCTGTAATTCTTCATATTACAAGAGAGAAAAACCATTCCACTAGTGACAAAACTTTTATTCATGATATTCAAATCACAAATTCCTAACATAGGTACAGGATGGTGTTTTTAAAACTATTTAATTGCTGGGTTCAATCCGCGTAACGCAAGCTATGTAGATACCATGTTTCCAACGATTATAAAACTTTTGACCTTCGTTCAGTCAACCTTAATTTGTGCAGCCTTTTTTATCTTTTCAATTTTCACATGCTCTACGCTTCTGCTGAAACTCAATTAATAGATGCCAGCAACAATAAATTTAATACAAGAGATTTATAGAACAAGAGGCCATTTCCGTATAATTCAACTAAAAAAGAATAGCGAGTCACAAAACTAGAAAATTATCTTCCTTCCTTCTTCCTATACACAAATTCACAAATTTCTTACATACAGATATCCAGAGTAAAAACCAAGCCAAAGATTCGTGTAGTCATATTCTTTTGTGTGACCCTTTGCTCATGTGGAATTCGTGTTTCCATGCAATAGATGTAATTTTGCACAAAATAATGCACGTAGACGGAAAACACACATATTTTCATTTTGTCTTCATCCCGTTTTGCTGAATTATCATCAGTTTGAATGTGTATAAAAGTAATTTGGTATCAGCAAAAAGTATAAAATAAATCGTTGTTTAACTTTCGATTAGGATTCTGCACCCAATCCAATAATGCGCTACAATACGAAAACAGCAGTACATAGTGCTAAACGTGGGACTTTAACTATCTTCCAACAGAATTCTGCTAATCAGGCATGAGTCAAATAATATGCCACTACAGTTTTCATTTAATTTAATGATATCACTTATTTCAGGCTCTGACAAGAAAAAGATTTTAAACAAAATTATTACTTCGCCTCGTACGAAATGAGTAACATTTCATTGGCAGAAATGTAGATGCAGACTGTTGCAATTAGCTAAAAACATTCGCTGGTTTAGCACTGTATTGTTACATAAGTTACAAGTTAATTATTTACCTACAATCTACAGTAGGAAAGAACAAGGCAAAAGCATCAGTCATCTATAAATTAGACATCTTCTGAGCTGCTGTCTTTATAGTTGCAGCTCATAAACATAACAAGTTCGTTGTAGTTTTATTTACTTCAATGAGATGATGGTAATTTCAAATGCTGTAAAAGTTATGTGACTATTTTCAAAATAAATGTTAGTTATAGTGTTATTATATTTCAACAGCGTTGTTGGCGTCGCACTATGTATTTCTTAAGAGGAAATTAAAAGAAACGAGCCTGCAATTGTCATACTTCTGCTATATTATTAGAATTACAGTAGGTTAGCTAGCACATTAGTTATATAAATTGCTTGCGTGATTCATTCATAAGATCAATTTAACTTTTTTTATCTTATGCATTGATCAATGAAAATATACACTGTCAAAAAGTGAGCAAGATAATAAATATGACTAATACATTTGCACAGTTACTGCTTGGCTCATATTTTGGACAACAGTTACCACAAGCACACAGCAAAAACAATGTAATGTAAAACCGTCTATGAACTTTTAATTAAGATACGAATGACACAAATTAATTTGCGATTGCAATTCCTCTTTGGTGAATCTAAACCAGGAAGTGAAATAACTCAATCTTGTAATTTCTTCAGCGTACGTCTTTAAACAGGTACAAAATAATAATATACATTTTAATTTATTCAACTTGTATATCAGCAAACCTTAGTGAGATGCGCATCCCCAAGATTTGAATATTGACTTTCTACAAGATGATGATCGTTTGCAGTTTCTTAGGTCTGACCGAAAAAGAAAAGTTAGTGCTAGAATTATATTAAATAAACAGAAATTCACTCACATGCGTTGTAATCTATTATGTGTATGATTGTGATTTAAATTTATAGACAGATCAGACTAAAATCAGATTTAAAAACCGCTGGACACTGAGTCCCATTTCGCAATTGTAGGTTACAATTTGTAACAGTAGTACGTATTACACAACAAAACTAACCAGAAATTACATCTTAAGTTGTCTTTGGAAAAACGTGATATTCAGTTAGCTTGGAGCGAGCTAAAGCTGACTAGCTCTTGTGTTCATGTAAGCGTAGAAAAGGAAAGGCGTTGCAAAATTTACTGTAATCTTTCTTATAATGTTACAAATTTCCGACTTTAATGAAGGAGTTTTGAACGCATCTACCTCTTCTTGCAATTTATTTCTTGGGCTGAATCTTAAATTTTAGGTTGATTCAAAGAGATTTGGAATTATCTACAACATTAAATGCATACCTTTGCATAGTTAAACAATTCGTTGGTGTCTCATTGCACAATTTATTTTGGACAACAAAAGGCCTTGGTTCACCCCTCATGTTTTATAAAAATTTGTTTTTAATGTAGACACGAGCACTAAAACTGATGAAGACGCACATTGTTAAGAATTTAAAGACACAAAAGAGTGTTTTGCGTAATTTACTTTTAGTCGAAATGGGATCATCATTTATTATTAACTCATCAGCATCTTATTTACATTCAGTCGTGGCTCACCTTGACTTTAGATAACGACCCCAGGTAAATACTGATGCAAATTGTGATATTTCTCTTTCATCTGTTGGTGTCTTTGGGTTATATATAGCTAAGTAAGAGCATTTTAATACACATAATGTTAGAATGTGTTGATTAGAGCAAAAGAAGAGAAAAGTTGCTTTGACATGATTACATAGCTGATTAGATTTTCATTACCCAAAGTTAGTTACGTTACTTTCTGTATATGCGGTGCAAATGCAAGTATGCTGCAATGTGTGATTTTCTTACAAAATGAACAAAAATTGTTCACCAGGACCAGAACCAGATTACACTATTTTACCACTATATTTAATAAAAATAGAGATATTCGTGAATGAAAGGAGGATGTAAGAGTGTTTAATTTTTTAACTGTCAAACAAGTTGAAGTCAATTTTGATAATATCGTTTCATCCTTAAAACTATGATGAATCTTAAAGAGAACGTCCTAGTCATAACAGCACTCAAACTCAACTTGAACTGTTGATGTGTAATCAAAGTTTATATTTAGGAGCAAGGAATGTGTAGTCGTACTGATTATTCTCATTGTTTTCTCTTTTCAGGAGCATGCTCATTGTAATTTGCACAATCACTAATGCAGCTTGAAAATTAAGTGAGAGGGAGAAAATGATCACGGGGAGAAGTAGCGTGTCTAAAATTGAATAAAACATTGTCATAAACTCTCTATGTGTAAGAAACCAGAGGAGCACATAGTCACGTGAATGTGTTCAAGTGTGACGACGACATCATGGAGTGAGAGAATAAATGCATTATTTTTTTATTACAAACACCATCTCTATTTTAAGTATATTTTTCCTCCTATTTGCTCATGCATAATTCAAACATTTTAATTTGTCCTGCATTATCAGATCAAAGATCTTCAATATGTATGACAAAAATAGTGGTGATGAGTATGAACGACTGAAGAGACAAAAATAGAGTTGACTAACTTAAGTATCCAATCCAATGTTTGATAGATTCTTAAACATCAAACCAATCTAAAAATAATACACACACAAATTGTGTGACACAATACAGCATTGAATGGTAAAAGGAACAGCAATCAAAAAATTATAGTAGAAGTAGTGCATTGGTATTGATACAAAGATGAAAGAGTCAAAAAACGATGAAGCGTTCTACTCACGACTCAAGGCTATACCGTCTCCACGTCAGTAGAAACACAAACTACAAGAGGGTGAGACGACGTCATTCTTATTATTTTTAGCATGAAAAAAGACAAGTGGAAAGGATTATACGAAAGGAAGAACAAAAACCGATAAACAATTTATGTATTTTATTACAACTTTCTTGCAATTCTTCAAAATTGAAACAAACTTTATTGTTGTCTGTCTGATTAGTGACTCAGTTTGCGTTTGAAATAGTTATTACACTACATGTATAAGAAATTGTTAAACGAGAATTAATGCAATTGTAAATCGTTGGCTAGATCAAAATATATTTTTGATTGTTTTTTTTTCTAATACACAAAACCTTTTGTCGGTGGACTTTGATGAGTTATGAAACTCACTGTAAACGGACTCGACAAGTTAATGAGTTAACTATCAAATCTACTTAATAAAACGAAGATCAATTAACTGATTGTGGTAAATCATAAACGGGCGGTGGTGGTAGCCCATTAGATTCTCCGCAAATCACCTTTAGTTCAGCTTCTTATACTTTAATAAAACCATACAGTTATTAGTACACACATTTCCTCTCTAGTTAGAAGCAATATTATCGCTTATAATTATAATTTACCATCCACTTCTCTTTACTAAAAAAACTTATTACACCCACATCGAAATGTATTAAGAATAGTTGCCATAAATTTGAATGATTTTTTAAAATTTAAACTAGCATAACCGAGCATTTTTTGCTTCGGGATCGGTGTTCAGTTAGCCCGAGGGATTTACTCAATCTTTGAGTCTCAAAGTATTTTTAAAATTAAAAAATAACATTTAGTAGCATTTAGCAACATTTAACATTTAGACTATTAACAAAATATGCATACTACGGTGAATTCAAGTGAGATAAAGTGTTTCAATTATTTACCACCTGACCAACTAAGAGATTTTTTTTTGGTTTGCGTAGTATTCCAATGATCTTCCTGATGGTGATGACTCTTAGTTTTTTAATTGATTATACTAGGTAGTCGTTGAAGTGTTTGCTGTGTTATTATACGGTATAATACACAATTTATGCCACAAGCAGTGAATGCTAATAGATTGCAACATTGAATGAATCCATGTTATACACTAGTGTAGATGATGTAGGAGGCCAAACCCAACCCTTTTCCTCCAATTCTGAAGTTACCTACCACATCCAACTAATTTTTACTATTATTCATTACTTATTGAAGCATCAAGTAGTGGTCAAGTGTTTGGAAATGAATTACAAATTAGAGAAATGAACATGGCTAATCTTCTATGAAAAATAAGCTTCATAAAAGCTTGGTTATCTTTCATATCCGTCACAAACTTTACAAAGGGTTGTAACTTTCAGTCAAACGCTGCAAATATTAATGGCAGTACGAGTTAATACTTAATCAGAAAACCTAATTCATAGTTCATACTGATGTTGACGCAGGTGCTTTTCCCCGACCCGATTGCGTAGTGAAATGATGACTTATCAACACACATTGAAGCAAACTTTGTAGGCACGATTTTAGAAGGAGAAGCACACTACATTATTGTAAAACCAAAGGGATCGCTGCTGCAACCAAAATTTTGATTGAAGAAGTATTTGGTGAAATCATATTGCATTTTAGTGTCCTCTTAAAACCTGAAGCCTGCACGGTTATGACCTCGTTTCTTGCCAGCATGTAGACCAGGTTCTCAAGTGGACCAAGAAGAGGAATGCTAAGAATATGAAATTGATGTGAATATTCTGATTTAAAGCACAGTAGTTTTGGTGTGGTGATATCGTAGAGTAAATTTAATTTGCGTGTAGTGTATCCACTATGTTCGGAGAAAAATATTCAATGTTTGGACATTGCATGGCAGCAAGTTTTACTCTTCTCATATTCGTATTGCCTTTTATTTTGATTAGATTGTGTCTGTTCAATTAAAGGTGCATCCTCAACAGCGCTGCTCTTGTACTCACCAATAGTCAACTCCTTTAAAAGGACTCGACTTAGTAAGTACAACAATTGAAAGTATGCAAGGAATAGGTCTTTGAGTCTTATTCCTCTGAAAATTGTTTTCGTCCACTTTCTGTGCCGCAACAGGTAGTTGTGCCTTATACGAAAGTTGATCATGATCATTCCATTTCTTACTGATCATGATCGTCATCATTGCATTGGATGAGTAGAGAACCCGATAAAGATGAAGGACATAAAGATGTGTGTGTGTGTGGTTTAACTTTTTCGTCATAAAGCTGAAGAGCGCTGGTTGCTTGCTTGCACCACTGGTTGCAAGAGTAAAAGAGCAGTCCATAATATTCTCATCTCATGTAACAGTAAGGTGGACCGCATTGGACTGATCTATAAGGCTTTCAAAGCAAAGCTTTACATTCCTTGTAAAGATATTATTTATTGTACTTGTGAAAGGTGTGCTTTTCAAAAGAAGTCACTTTTAAACAAGGAATATATTTTCATAACGTTTATTAGCGTACTCAGCTGCAGCCGTCCACTGTGGACCTTTACCTGATTATAAGAGAGAAGAAAAGAAATCTTTAGTGTTGCGTACAGTATTTTAACAAACCTGCAATGATTTGGTATGCGATTGTAAGAAGCTTGATTTTAGTAACATAACAACTTTTTCTGTTTGTTGTATGTTTGGTTTGTTTTCCTCCGCCATACAACAAGTTATGCCTACCTACACGTTAAATTTCAAATATTTGGCTGTCATATCAGTCCGGCAGGACTATGGAAATGGTGGCCGGTATCTGTCTAGTCTCTTATACAAGTCGCATTCTTAGTGGGCTTTGGTTACCTCTAGTATGTTATGTTATTTACAAATGTGGAAGACGTTTTGTGACTATTCGCCATTTCTCACCTATTATATGCACATTATTACATTCCTTTCATACTTTTATTCAGGACTCATGCACACTTTTCAAGAATAATTTGACCAAGTAACAGCGAAGGAAGACGATGCAGTCCGGCCATTATTTATTACTGTAATGGATTACAATACTGAATACTTGAGGAATACAGAATATTTTAGGTGGACTGACGGCGAAGAAAATTGTAATGTGTAGACGTTACATAGTGACATTCAAGATGAATACACTGAAAGACTACGGGCCAAGCCCGTTTAGATGACAGCCATGCCATCCCTATTGCACGCTGGCAAATTATTAGGAGCGAAGAAAACGCTTCTTCCTTGCGAACTGCTTAAATGAGCAGTCACAGCGTGCAAACATTCCGTACGACTTTTTGAGGATCACAAATGAGGATTATTAAATTTATGAGGGTAAAGATTCGGCCAACTGTGTGTATATAACTGGTTCTATAAGTTAACCTGCAAATTAAATATTCTTCTACGCCACAAAGAAGACGGACTACAAAGTATAAAAATTCATGATTACAGTGATATTACGGAAACTAACAAAAAATACTGGATCAGAGTTGAAATTTTTGACACTTGGCCGTTTTTAGCAAGATAACTTTCCTTCACATGTTTAATATTTTATGGGTTTCATGCAATTCAACGGAAAACGCTATCAGTACGATTTCCATGTAATTCTAGTAATGAAACTGAAGAGGATTATGTGCTGCATATTATGCTTTTTATTATTCATTTGTATTTTTATAAATTATGTCATTCACACAAACGATTTTTATCGATTTCAACTAAAAACAGTGTAAAATAAATGATTATCACGTTTATTTTAGTACATTTTATTTAAGCAGGTTGTCATTTCATTGAAATGAAATCAATATTTTACTACTTTTACAAAAACAATCTAGTCAAAGAATTGAATCCTTTAATACTTACATAATAAATAAAATTCGAATATTTTTTAAAGAATAAGCAATTTACATTTAAATAAAACAAAGTTCGTTGCTACAGTACTAGAACATACTTAACCGCACAGACGCTTGCAATTCATGTATGTGGTGGAAATCTATACATGTTCTTTGCTGGTATAGTATTGAATGGTGGTTGAGTTGTGTATTATGTAGCAAAATCTTCACAATGCAACATCAATAAAATAGCTACTGAAGCTGTATTTGGTTCTTACTAATTACTATGGGTTTGCAAGTGGCAGTTCTCAAAAGCCCGCACTACCAAATTTTCCTACCACGACTGGCTCAACCGAAATTATTCATCTTCCTAAGTCATGTTGTAAGGGATCATTCATTTCATAGAACCGATTTTATATGCAGAAATCTTACATTTACAGACCAGGAGATTGTGATATTTAGTTGGTATTTAAGAGATGTGCTGCCTGCAGACGATGTTACGAATATGGTAAATTCTATATAGCTTGATCAAGCAAAATTTGAAAAAGTTGCCTCTCCTCAGTTGTAGTACGTGGTCTCATTGATTATTTCCTTCTTTCTGCATTTTTTCAAATGGAATTTCGAGTTTGTTGGCATCAATTGAATACTCGTCAAGCGTGTTTTCTGTAGCTGGTAATGCAAAGTTTCAGTGCTGCATTTTTATGCCTGTAAAAACGTAAGAATGTGATCTGAGCAATTCCGTCACCATCACGCATTCACATTGCAGGGGTGATCACTGATTTTGGTTTAAAAGACTTGTTATGAAGCGACTAAAACAAAGGCAGTGGGACAGGTAAAATTACTTCTTTTGGTTATGTTGGTATGCAAAATCTGAGTCCCACAGAAAAAAACCAATGAAAATGCAAATAAGCAAACGAAACTATTGAAAACCCTATATTATGGTGTGCTTTTAAATGCCTCAATGACATGTGATGAAAATAAGAAAATATTTTTGATAGTTTTTACTACATTAAACTTTGTAAATTGTGGTTCAATAGATTGACACTTTTAATGGCTGCAACTACTACCACGAATAAAAATGCAACAATTCTCCTATTTAAATCATTCTATAGTTGACGATTGTAAGACAAATCACAACAGAGCATTTCATACATAAAATGTACATCAAAATTTTCACCCAAGAAATAAACCAGTAGATTTGGAGTGCGAACGCCTAACTCTGCTGCATATTTCACCTATCTATGAAGCCGAATTACCATTTGCGGACCACGGAAGTTAAAAATTAGTGCATTGGAACATTCTTTACCAGTTCTTAAAACAAATTAAGAACTTCCATAGATTGATTAGGAACCAACATAAGTAATTTTAAGGTTTTAATTTGCGACACTCGATCTCAGATCAAAAGAAATTACGTATGTAACCCTCAATGAGTAAGTGCATAAGTACATTCCATTCTTTAATCAAGTAAAGTGTTCAATTAATGTATTATAGTACGGCTTCAGTAAGGTCTAATGTGTGGCACTCACACGGTATTGTTTATTGTTGGTGAAAGATGCACCCTTTGTTAGCTCTCGTGTGGCATCAAAGGTTTTTAGAGTCGTGTCGTGTTCGTGCATCCGTCATTATGCTCATCGTCGTCTCAGCCTTCTCATAATGTCATTTTATGCGACTCGTTGCTCTCGCTGCAGGCTGCACCTATCATTTGATATTTAGCACGTAATTTGCAATTACGGTCATCGTCGCTGTTGTCTCACTTTTTGTTCCTCACCGGCTTCCACCACAGATACGACGCGACGTAGAAATGGTGTAATGTAGGAGATGAAACGTAATAAAGTACGCCTAATTACTCCTAAATGTAAAAATGAAAATTGAGTAGACAGCGAAATGTAGGAATTGGATGGCTCATACTTCCTGTCGTCAATGACTTAACGTGTTGCAAAATAATTACTAAATAATATAATAATAGTGTGAGATTTCAGGAGAAGAGAATAGGTTATAACGATAATAACCATAAAGTCATCACCCTTAAATATGAGTAACTATAAAACACCCTTTGACAGATCAGATCCAACTTGTTTGAATGGTGCTGTCGACATTTAATAAAAAAACAACCCACTTCCAGGTAGAGAATCTTCTGCCGTACTTCGACTTATACTTCTATGAATGATGTTCATAATCATTTCAACTGGTATTTTTGACAAGTAATAAATATTTGCATACTACATACATATACCAAAAGGGAATTGAAGTTGTTGTCAGTATTTCAATTGAAGATTAAGTGTTTGCTATTTAAATACTGCAAAGCAGCATTGCAAGTAAAATTAAACCTAAAATATTTTTAGTCTTTATTAATATTTATTGTGTCTTTTTATAAGAATATTAATAATTATTATCATCATTACTTACGTAACGTAGTTATAAATTTACCTGTCGTACACTCATTCAATCATTGTAAACGAGTAATTGCCTTCAATCCAAAAATATACTTTCTAAAAATCAAAATATCTGAATTTCTGTTTAATGTGTTTCCTTGTCCTGCTCTTTTAATAAAAGTTGGTTTTATAATCAAACCTCATATCAAAATATAGTAATAGCTGATAAGATTATCGATGCACTTTATGTAGCAAAAAATAAATGTAATAACAATAAATTACACTAAACACTGTATTTAATTGTGCGTAAATATTAAACGCTATTTTATCATTATTTGCTTTTGAAGCTTTTAAGTGTAAAATCAGTTTCATAAGGCGTACTCGTCACTAATTAAACGAGGTAGGGTAGTGACAATCAAAAGAACCTTCAATAATTCTCGAAGGTTAAAACCAAGACTAAATTACAAGGATGGCTAATGAGAGCTCAAACCGTTTGGTATTGTTAAAAATTGTAAATCACCTTTAATCACAAATCATGTATCCATCAAAAACACATGTTGAAAATTTCAACTTGAAATTATTAACATTAATGGACACAATGCAACAGTTTGTCTAATTTTGTTATTTATACAACCAACAAAATCTCAAAGTTCCTCCACACTGCCAACACTAATAACGAAAGTTCATGATTGAATTTTAAAGCCATGAATTTAGTCAATAATCAGAGTGAGATGATTTTACTTTTAGCTAGTGAATTTCTTGACTATTTATTACCGAATCGGTAACACAGATCTTTGTATGTTGGAGTAATTTTGTATAGGAGACAATTTGATTTTGCTGTCACCCCCATAATGATAACATGATAATAATACGCTAAATGACAACCATGCAGCATAAGATTCTCATATAAAATGAAATTAATTTTCACTCACATGTGATTCTACCGATGCGTAATCCTTGGTCCATGATGTCCCATTCCGTTTTGCTGATGATAACCATTGGCTTTTCTTGTGGGATACATATCCATTGGAACCTGGGATCTCTCAATGTCATCAGCAGAAAGGTCAAGATCCCGTATCATTTGGATTATCTCACGTTCTTTTTTCATTCCTTCTGAAGTGTGAGGAGGGGTGCCCGAGTGTTTCATCACCGGACCTCCATTTTCGCTAGCAAACTGAAGATTAGCCAAGGAACCGTAAGACCTTGAGCGATGTTCTTGCCTGATGGAATAAGAGAAGGCTCTCTCATTCAGGTGGCCTTTCTTGCGATATATCCCTGTATTGAATGGGGATGAGCCAGCTTCTTCTTTGGAGCTGCCTTTCGACTTGCTTTTGTTAGATGTCATTGTTGCCGAGTCGCCATTCCTAAGCATTTCCATGGCTCCGTTAACACCGACACCGTTGCTCATACCCACCATTTGTTGTGGTGTTGGAGCTTGATGGTGTCCATGGCCATGTCCGTTCATTAACTGCTGACGACTGGGCGGCCCTGGATGATAGTGGTAGCCGCGCTCAATAGTTGCGTAATGGGACGGCAACATCATCATCTCAGGTGAGTGCTTCATTCCTTTTGAATCCTCAGGTGGCGGACCCATCTTCGGGTGGTGGAACATTGGAGGCGGAGTTGCATTTAATGGATTTGGCCCTTGCATACCCGGATGATGCATCATTGGGATTGGAGTAGGCGCTAAGAGTGGCACTGCTGTGAGCATCTGCTTTTGTTTCTTCTTTGATTTCGATCCCTTTATCAGAGGGGCCGGGAAAGCGAATGGAGGATGATTCAGATGATGCGGCGGAGGCAGATGACCATAAATTGGTTGCGGGTGCATTGGGGACATGACTGGGACATGATGTTGTGGCACTGGCATAAGCTGTTGATGATGTTGATGCTGATGATGTGGATGATGTGGCGGAGGATGCATGGGTCTGCTGCGGGTTAGCGTTGACATTGCACTACTTGGCCTATGGCTGATTGGACCGTTAAGAACACTCCCAGGTCTACCCGGTTGCATTCCAGGTTGCATCAATGCACTGGAGCTTAGATTCATCATTGAAGCTGGACGAATAAGATGTTTCTGTTGACCGGACACCGCTTTCATTTCCTTCTTGAATTTCTTCTTTGTCTTCTTTTTCGTGGAAGATGCATCGTCTTCTACAGACTTGAGCAAAGAAAATTGTTGTGGTGGTGGAGGGGGAGGTGGTGGCGGAGGCGAAATAAACTGACGAGGTTTCGATATCCTCGAATTATGCGATTTTACTGACTTTAGTGTACCGTCTGGTTCCAGGTAAACAAGCTCTGCTGTTCCATTTTGTCCTAAATTGGAAGTGCTTCCTCCCCACACTTTATGATTTTCATCGCCCTCATAAATTTCATCCTCATCTGCAAATTCTGCACTAAATTCATATTTATGTCGAGGTGTGGAAGTCAAGGGACCATCTGTAAAGTCATCATCCGTTGAGTTGGCCACCATGATTAAATCTGCATCTCCATTTTGACTATGTGTCTGCCATCCTGCCACCTTCTCAATCGAATCCAAAGGGGTCACTGAGCGCTGAATCGGTCTCTCTGTGTCTTTAAAGAGCGTACCTGTGCTTCCGTTTGTTCCATTTTGAAAACCATGATGATTAGCCATTGTCATCCCGTTCGGGAGTGTACCGCCGTTTTCCAACTCCTTTGCATATGTTGAATCTGCGTAAGCGTGGAAGCAGCACCTCACCAGTGCATTCGCTGCCATTTCTCGTTTACAAATAAAGGCGTGACACTCCAATACTTTGATTCCCGTTGTTCTCCTCAGAATGCAAGCGAAAAGTGGAGGGTGATTTAGATTTGGCAAACGAGCGAAAGGTGAATCTAGGGGAAGGAATTTTTGAACCTTCTCGTTTGATGCAGACGATGATCCTGCAGCATTCGCTGGCACTAAAACGTTTCGGACAGCCGCACAATAATGCAATGACTCAATTGGGAAAAATCGCGTAATTTTTGTATTCTTCTCATCTACATTCTCTAACAACAGTCCATTAGACCACACACTTAACCACGAGTCAATTCCTTTCAAAGATGATAATCCAGAGTCCGGGTAAAGTTCTTTTAATGGCTCTTGAATTCCTTGCAATCCATCTTTTGTAATATGTGGAACTGCTGAACCTAAGTAAAGGACGCGACAACGACAGATTGGCGTTGATTCGTCATCATCGCTGTGACTGCCACGGCCTCCACGCCCTGGCCGCGGTTTCCGAACCAAAGGCATTTTGCAAATTTTAAAACAGTTATTCGATTCTCAATTGTCTTAATGACCAACAACACCGAAATTTTTCACAATGATTTACTACTAAATAATATAATCACTATCACTATCCAAAGATTGGCAAGCAAGGTGCACAGTGGGTGCTTCACCAACGACTTATGTGAAGTGAGTGACCAGAAATGATTCGTGAACTTGGTTCCTCGCACTGCTTCAACATCTTCGCGTACCTTTTTACAGTTTCAGGTATTCGTATCCTCGCCATATCTTTCGTCATTTCTAATTTTCCCATACAATCTCGCCTCCTTGAAACTTCATTTTACATTCTTGTAACGCAACAAGTTTTTACCTATACAAACTTATAACTATGAACCCACTTTATATATGGGAGGGGAGTTATCGCATATTTCAACAATTCTCATTCTACTCATGTTTAAATGATCGAACAATGTATAAAAAATAAAGTCATGCAGGTGGATACCCGATTGAGCTCAAATGAAACGCTAATTTGTAATGGCTGCTATTATAAAGCTATGGCTTATCCAATAATGAGGATCGATTCTCCTTTATTGATTTGGTCTAGATACCAAAAATGATGGCAATCCGTCAACTCCTTCCTTAGTTCTAACAACCATTATGACCATTATGTAATGGTAAATGATAAACTATGGCTTATGCAAAAATGTGCATTAATTCTCCCTCATCAATTTAGTATAGATTCTGAAAATAGTGGTCCTTGAAATTCTTCTTACATTAGTTACAGCCGGTTTTTACTTTTAATCGTTAAAAAGTGACGGTTACCTTGTTATGGCTTGGCTTATTATCCCTTTTTACATACACAATGGCCGAGACCCTTGGCTAGCGACTACAAAAAGCATTTGGGTAAAACCCTGACACAAAAAGTGTGGACGGAGATGCGGCCAAACGATCAGACGGACGAACATCCTTACAAAAATATTAGCTCAAATGGAATCATCTTGAACACATAAAGACACTACGGTCATTGTTGCAGCACAATAAGGCGTGTAATAAGTAAGCAAAGTATTGTGAGCAGTCTATATGTAAAGAGAGAGAGAGGTGAGGACTACAACTTATAGCTAGATAGTTTCTTGAATTATCGTGATGCTTTGATAAATAGAGACTCGTCAAGCATAATGTATTCTAAACTAACATACAAGAGTTCAGTGTGTTTCGTAAAAATAAACTGATTATTTGAAAATATCCATAAGGGACCAATGCCACGACTACCTGTACAGCGAAAGGACAATTCTACGAAGTTTTTTATATACACTATTATAGAAAAAGCCAAACTTGTAGCATATTTTCCGCGGTAAATGGCAAATTAACATAGACAGGGCGTCCTATCCCACCTGTGTTAAATAAAGTGGCCCAAGTGCACAAAATGAAATAAAATAAAGGCATCATATGATTGACGAATCATGACCACGTTACGAACCGGAAATGACGAATCATGACCAGCCACATATCCTGATTGACCAATCATTACCACGTGACGCCCCGGAAGTGACGAATAACATCCGCGATTATGCCCGATAGCATCAAGAGATAGTAGTGCGAGCGTAGCGAGCATTACTACAAATATGCGGCGGGAGTGACGAAATATGGTGACATGGGAGTGACGAAATAAGACGACATGGGGGTGACGAAATATGGTGACATAGGATGGACGAAATATGGTGACATGGGAGTGACAAAAAATGGTGACATAGGGGTGACGAAATATGGTGACATGGGAGTGACGAAATAAGACGACATGGGGGTGACGAAATATGGTGACATAGGGGTGACGAAATATGGTGACATGGGAGTGACGAAAAATGTCAAACTGGGGGTGACGAAAAATGGTGAGATGGGAGTGACGAAAAATGTCAACCTGGGGGTGACGAAAAATGGTGACATGGGAGTGACGAAAATTGTCAACCTGGGGGTGACGAAATATGGTGACATGGGGGTGACGAAATATGACGACATGGGGGTGACGAAATATGGTGACATGGGAGTGACGAAAAATGTCAACCTGGGGGTGACGAAAAATGGTGACATGGGAGTGACGAAAAATGTCAACCTGGGGGTGACGAAAAATGGTGACATGGGAGTGACGAAATATGTCGACATGCGGGGGACGAAATATGGTGACATGGGAGTGACGAAATATGGCGACATGCGGGTGACGAAAAATGGTGACATGTGGGTGACGAAATATGACGACATGGGAGGACGAAATATGGTGACATGGAGGTGACGAAATAAGACAAACCGGAAGTGACGAAGCAAGACGATGGGTTTCCGTTTTCATCGGGTTTGCGTGCATTACGCCCTTCTGTGAGACCCGCAGGGCACTTGTTTTTCTTAAAGCTACTTTGCTTTATGAATTGATATGCTTAATATTTGGAAGCCGCAAGATGCTCAAATTGCATCTGGCTTACATTTTGGGTATGTGGTTAAGTTACGTGTGTCTAATTAATCCGTATGACAAATTTATAAACATGCTCAACAATAATGAACCTGAATAGTTTTTAATATGGCTTGGAAATTGTACAATATTTGTTATTCTGTTAATACATATGCAGCGCAAGTCGTAAACTAACACCTGATATTTGATATTAAAGATAAATTAAGGATGTTAGGGTGGTGTGTTGTGGAAGAAATATCGTTAAGGTACATTGACTGTCAGTTACTAATTTTTTACTATTGTAGAACTAATATTAATTGAAAGAAAAATAAATAAAAACGTTTGGGGAATGTATGAAAAACTTTTAGGGTAAAAAATTCGCAGAACAAACCAATATCAGTACATAATCTAATAGAAAGCCTGCTTTGAAAACAATTTCTTTGGGGAAATGGGCGGATAAGTTTTTGCACTCGTCATCATTCGCTTTCCGGTGATCAATAGTAAACATGGCTTTATATAAAATTTTGGTCCCTCTATTTAGGAATTGGTTTTTGGGAATGTTTCTTAATTCAATGTAAGTTGCCAAGAGTAAATTTTGTGAAGACGCAAGGCCTGAATTGGCTAATGCTCCATATGTATGCCAGGCCAGTCGTGCCTCTCCAAACAACAAAGGAAGGAAGCTCAAGTCAAAAATAAATTTCTGTTCTTCTGCATTTTCTTATTACCTTTCTCCATTATTTCCTTCATTGATTCTTTCTCCTCCTTCTTCCTTTAACCTTCAATAATTTAGTGTTCCAACTTTTCTTGTTTTATGGCGACTTCCTTTCCTCTGTTTCTTCATTTCACCTACTGCTCTAACCTGTTTATTTATTACACATGAGGATTGAGTGACAGGAAAATGAGGATATTTCGCAGTTAGAGGAAAGTAGAAAAACTTATTTCAGCATGTTATATAAGAAGACTGACTGACTGACTGACTTAGCGAAAGTAAGACAAACAACCTCAGCTGCAATCGATGCGGATTCATATAAGAACAACCTCTAACCTGGAACTAAACTTTGTGTTGCTGTTGATACATCACACTTCTCTTCTCTACAGCTATTCTCTAATTTTGGTTGAATTCCTCTTTGACAAAACGCTGAAATTTTTTATGTCAATATAAATAATTGAGTATCTACTTATTGTGCAGGACATACGTCTCGAACGTCTCTTGCTTTTCTCTTAGATTATTTACAATCTACGCATTTACTTCGTGATCCTACTGAAAAGGACAACTAACAACAACTATGCTTACATTGTCATTTATGGGAATTAGATTTCCTTGCTTAGTTTAAGATTTTGTGTAAATATGTCCATGTATTTAACTCTTTTTCCACCTATCTACCATGTCATTCTCAATATTTAAGTACTAAGATGCAAAGTATATTATGAAGCCAGCAAAATAAAAACATTGACGATTAGTAATCACTGATTACTAAATACTCTCCAAACGCATAGTTGTTTTAGATTCTGTACGTTGGCATTAACGAATCTAACATGACTATAGCAAGAACACACAAACAATTCTTTTATACATTTTCTCGTTTTTCGCAGGCTACGCAGGATTATACTTTTGATCATTTTACTCAACAACTCATGCTATTTTGTCGTTTCCGCTTTAATTAAACAACCTACAACAACCTAGCTTGGATATCAAGCTGAAATCATTTTCAAACAATTCTAGTTTTTAAAATATCCATGTTATATGTAGCAAGTGACAAATCACAGCGGCTCTGCTTTACAGTAGGAACTTATTAATGTAGAAGGTAATTTACGCCTTGTCAGAGTCACGTAAGGTGAATAAGAGAATGACGTGAAAAGGACAGATGCTAGTGTCAATGGCCAAGTTCTGCATATGTCGTATGAAAATGGAGTCATCCAAGTAAGGATGATAAATGAAATTGAATAAATGACTTTTTTTTATATTTAGCTTTTTAAGAAGAAGAAAAACTAATCCAATATTTTATAACAACATCAAAAATGTAATGCATTGAAGACATTGCACGCTAAATATTCTCAACTTTAAATCTGCAATTTATTCATATTTTTAACGTGCTTAATGTATATCAACTTCACACACTCGTCCATTATAAAATCTGTCAGCTCTGCTGCAGAGTTTGTTTTTGTTTTTGTTGCTACCTTTAAATACTGTAAACTGTTGTAGCGTGTTCTCGTAGTTGTTGTGTAATACCAATACGACTAATCTCAACTTCAATTGAATTGAAAAGGTAAATAAAAACTGGTGAAAATTTCCTTAAGTGTAAATTCACATATGTATTAGTATTAAACCTACTCGGAAGATTAAACATACAAAATAAACTTAAATTCTCGTATTATCCTAATTGTAAGCATACAAATAGATATGCCACATTCGCCATTCACAAATCTTATCATGGTTTTACAAGACGTACAAATAGCCAAACTAAATTTAGTTTTCCATTCTGTTAAAATTTGATTACGAGTATTTTCACTTTCTGTTAAAAAGCTAATGGGTGTCAATAAATTTAAAGGCTATACATTATTTGGTTTCACGGAATCTGTCGATTTTAAATGCTTACATATACATATTTAAGAATGCGCTCTCTTGCAATTTGAAAACTCAGTCTGCTTCATATCATGACAAATATTTATTACTTTCCGATTGATATATTTAGGTTTAATTCAAGTTTTATACTTATAGTTCTACGCACGTCCTTCACACATCACATTAACTTACGTAATGCTCAAGGGAACAAGAGAAACTCGTCCAAGGAGCTGAACATTGATCAACATACTTGAATGTTAGATTTTATGTGACATAAACATCTGCATGACAGATCATTTTTCTATATGTATGATATGACTCAAATGAATGTATAAATATTGTCTTGAGATGTCAAGTATTACTTGATTCTAAAAGTGACCTCGCTTTCTCGTTTAATCTTTTCAGTTCGTCATGCTTATTAATATGATAATCACGGTACATCATAAAAGTCGAGTTAATTTTGGGTCATCATTATCATCATCATTAATTTTAAACAATGTCGCATCTTTAACGATGATGCGTGTTCAAGTAAATACACTTATTGATTTATTTTTTCACAGGAACAGAGCACAATTCCCTGTTTGAGCGAATGGTTGTCACTTAGCAAAGGCCACTGCTTCTCACATAAAGGCACATGCGAATTCTCACGAACACAATCTTATGAATACCTTCGTGGGTAATGCATCTTGACAACTCAAAGTTTTTGTTTTTATGGATTTCGAATAAACATTCCTCTTTTCTCTGGAGGTTTCTCCAAAATTCATTTATTTTCATCCAACGTTTCTCAAAAGTGTAGATTTGTGGATGTACTCATGCTATAATAGAAATAAGCTACGTTATTGTTGCCACTAGAGTTTTGTTATAACTTCGCGGCCAGTCACACAGCTATTTACTACATTGACAACTTGCAAATTACAAAATGCTCAAAACAGAACGTTTCAAAAGTGACAAAGTTAATCTTCAGTTTATTCGGTCAATTCCAAAGCCCCTTTGTCAACTAATCAGTGTTAAATTAGTTGAAATTATTGACATAAAGGATGATTTGCTAAACCCTTTGCGCTTTCATTTCTCCAATTCTCCACTGACATACAAAATTCGTTTCTGCTTTACTTTGTTGTTTAGTTAGACAGAGATTTTGCCAAGGAATGTGCATTGTTTGGTGTATGATTGAAGTCAGATTTGTGATAGCGGCTTACGCTTTAATGAGCTGTCATAAAGGAAAACACGAATCTATTCATAACAAGTTTCTAAACGTCCGTCAAGCACAATTTTGTTTGTGTTTATCCATATTTCAGTACCCCAGTTAATTTTGCAGATGTATCATAACAACGTTTAAAAATTTATTGCTCAAGTTTCCTTACGTATGCATTATTTAAGCCGTGCGTACATCTTAAATTGCTGCAAAAAGACTTACACCATGACATATTAAAGGATTTAAAATTTTACACTGATTGTATCTTGCCTAAGATAGCAAAACCAAACACCAAACTGTTTATGGTTTCTTTTTGACGACAGGCTGATATTGGGGTATTTTTAACCTGCGTTACGTCGATAATGAGGATAATTTTAGAACATGATCTCGAGACTGACCCCTTGTTCAAAGCTGGACATGTGGACATGGAATTTAGTTTCAAATATCATTAGTGGAGCATCGTAATCCAAGTGGACCAGGAATTAGTGGAATAGAAAAGGTTGTGGTTGAACATTACCTCGATGTCGTTTTAAGATACCTAACTTAAGCTCCAAGAGCACAATCATGAGTCAGAAGATGTCATAAAATTTATTTGACTTTGGTAGATTTGTTTGTAGTTTCACATCACAGAACATGTACATAGCAATGAATTGCTTTCCGTAGGAAATAAATGTTATGAAGATGGGATTTTCCAATACTACTGTAAGCAATTCGTCAGTAGCTCTAAATTGTAATGCATATTTTTTAAACGTGACTCACAAATAAGGGGATTAAAATAACAGCTCCTGAAATGACCGTTTTAACCCACAGGAAAAATATAATATTGTTATTTTACTTTCTCACATTAATAGCTTTGACAGGTTTTATTACTTTTGCTGTATTCACATTCGCGTATTGATTTAATGTGTCTGCTACACAACAGGAGAGAGCAGTTTAGGACTTTCAGTAGGTAGTAAAACACTGCCACAAATATTAAATGAACAAAGACGTTGAAATCACGTGCGCTTTACGGACAGGTTGATTTAGTAAATTTTAGTATTTCTGTGGCGCCTAGGACGAGCCATTAAAAGTGAATGAATTCATAGTTTTCGGGGACATTCTATCTCGACCTCCATTGAATTGTTAAATTATTACCGATTTTCAACTTGAAGGAAAATCAATGACTGTTAAGCTTTTGTATCAGAAGGCTTCCGTAAATGATAAAAAGCATTGGACACCTGCTCTTGCCTTAAAAATAAAAATGTATGTCTGCTGCTGCACAATGGCAAATCTGTAACAGTTTAAGGAACTATACTGCTTGACGAGCCAATGTTTTCCATATTTCACCTTGTTAAGTGTTAACCATCATGGACCTGTTTTAGTGACAATCGTTGCCAGAATGCCGTAGTCGTCAAAGCCATTATTGCATATATGCATTAGCAGCGTTGTAAACTTAACGATCTCAGATTGCTTCTCTATTACCACTTACAATCGCTCTTCCTGCTTACAGCCAACATTTTGTCAGTACATGCCATATGCACAATATCCTAATTCCTGCAGTAATTTTGCATGCATTATTAATCAGGAATTCTGCCAGTCAATAACTCTTAGCTGAGCTATTGTGGGCTAGGTGCTAACAAGTCAAAAATATAGCAGTCAGCATCCACACAGTCATTAATGCTGCGATGAGGATGTTAGGTTAGCTTATCAACAAGAAATAATTACAAAATGACTCAGATTCTTTCAAGTAATGAAGACTTGTAAATGAGAAGACAGACTGCTCTACGACACATTCTACGACATGTAAACTAGGTTTCAATTTATTTAGCCTTTATATGATTACAAACATATGGATTAAATACACTAAATGCAACTTACTCCTTTTAAATAAATATGTCCTAGAAAATATACATACATATTTAATCATAAAAGACATCATTGCGAAAGCTTTGAAAGGATTCGATTGAACTAGCGTTTACATTTTTACTGCATTTCAATTATGCAATTTTTTATTTACTCTGGTTTATACCCTAAATATCTGTTGAAATAAAATATTGCAGGCATTCTTTCAAGTTTGTTGAAATTCTACAAGCGTAGTTCTATCAACTTACTTTATCCACTCTCCTTTTTCCTCTGCTTCATTCTGAATTGGACCTTATTTGTTCACATCTTATAAAATCTTGAGAAAAGTGATGTAGTGTTTTCTTGTCGTAATATCTGACTGTATTCCTTTGTCGGTAAGTAATTTCAAAAAACATTTACTGAATTATTTTTTATTATTGGCTCTGATTTACTGGCAACTCATAGCTTTGTCACATTCATTCAGTCGTAGGCCTTCAATATATAAATGGATCATTCATATAATACGTTTCATTTGTTTACACATTGTAGTGTATCCAGTAACCAATTTCTGTCAACCTAATTTAGAGAATATTGTAATTCCCATCACGTACTGCAGTGTGTACCTTTATGCTGATTCAAATGAGTTTATTTTCTTTCATTAATATTCTTTCCTATTCAGCTCACTTTTTTCATTTGTGACTCAGTTTAGAGATGAAATAATATAAACTTTAGGGGTAAGTGTGCGATTAAAGTTTATGCACACTGAAGAAAGCACCTTGATTCGAGTTGACATTTGACAAAATGTATTGAATGTACGCTGCAGCAACTTCTAACAAATACTTCTAACATTACTTCTTTTAGTCCCTATACCAATTCACAACAGCAGAAAATACTCTGCGACAAACTTGCAAAAATCGTTAGGAATGAACTCAGAGAGATGTGGTCTTTTACCCCCTTGGGTTAATGGACCGCATCTGACTCTTTTTGACCTCGTTTTTTGCTTTATTCTTGAACTTTGTTGATGAATACTTTATATCAAAAGACTCACGTTAACAGTCTTACATTCTTTAGAATTATATGTTTAAATGGGAAGAACTCTAATGAATTCTGTTCAAAAATGGCATTCAACTCAACTTTCAGTAAATTAGAAGCTCTGATACACTGGGTGAATGGCAAATAGTGATGTACTTTGTTCTCGCACATATCCCCATTTACGGAATATTCCATGATGGAATTTCCATTAAAGCTTATTAGCAGTCGCAAGTACCACTGAACATTTCATGCGTTGTTAGTCATTAGTAATGTCATTACTACTGCTTAGCAGGTCTTCGTTTTTAAATATCGAAATGCATAAATTCGACACTGTGTGAGTTGATTCTTTTATGCAAATTTGCATGTTCTGTAGTAAACTAGATGTATCGAAAACAATAGACAAAGCAGATTAAATTTAAGTAACAGAAGTGCGCTGCGCAGTAAATGCAGAGAGCAGTAGTATGAAGATATCTTAGCGGGATAATTAAATTATAGTTAAGGGGTGTGATTTGTCAATCAGGTATTGTGATTGGTCAGTCATGATAAGCTCAAGTATATACAACAGGATGTGAAGACGAAAGTTATAAATATAGTGAGAACCAGCCCCGGAGCCGTCATATAATGTTCGCTTCGCTCGCTGCGCCTACTACCCAAGAGGTGCTGTGATTAATTTTAGGTTTGATTGGAGCATGCCATTTCGGCGGTAGTCTGGGACAAATTTTAGACCTGCAAATGAAAATTCCGATCGAAAGTAGCTAGGTTAGGTTAAGAGTTGTCAGTTAAGCGCAGTCACTGCACTCTGCAATAAGAATGCTTCCAATTCTTTCAATGCAATAGCGATTTTGATATTGATACCGGAAATGCTTGCATTTCTTATCTTCAATTTCAATAGTTTCTTTTAGTTCAATATTACTAAAAACATTATCCGAGTCCCAACATAGCCAACCATTATTGCCCAACGCGATTGAATTCTACAATATAAGTTTCAATGCATCCGGTGAAAGTATGAGTATAGAGTTGAATTAAAACTAATGGACAACTTTAAAGGGTTGCCATTTTTGTACATATCTTTACTAATCAGTACTTGACGTAGATTAGAATTTATTTTAAAAGTTGTATTTTCAGATAGTTCCGATCATTCATTTAGGACAGGCTTCCAGGTTGATATTATTGGTGGTAATGTTAATTCTTACCTCAATTTCATACATCATCCATACCACCACAAGACAACCAGATTATAATCTTGACGTAACAAATCAACAAACGACATGTTTCTGAGTTTTCTGACTGGAAGGTCAGATCTGATGCCAAAAGAAAATACCTATGAATATATTTTCACATCAGAATTTAATGTGGAACCCCTTTGTGAGATTCTGAAGCATGACGAATAAATAACGCATAAAAATGTAGAAAAATTGTCTTGTGGATAAAAGACTAGATTTTACGGTTTCCTTCTTCTATGCTTTCTAACATCCGAGGTAAAAACTACCCACGTATTTTCTTGGATTTTAAATGCTTCATTTATGGCTGTTCAACGTTCAGATTATTCGTAAAACTAAATGTTCTTGTTCTTATTCCTCGTCTTCATTCCTCTCATAAAAGTATGTTCCGTTCTGTTTACGATTTTTGTGTACTTTTAAGTAGGTCGGTTATCGGTCTGGCCTTGGAGATGTTTTCTTACTGCGAACTACCCAGTGGAAGAAATGTAGCCATAAAAAGCAGCTCCATAAATGTGGGCAAAAGAACATTAAAATCTTGTTATTTCAGGCTCGTTAAATTGGAAAGGTAATATTTAGCTTTCCAAATGAATGGAGACGACTGTTTGTTACTTGAGACCAAAGATTCAAGTTATTTTGGTTGCATATAAGCCACCGACATCCCTGTAAAGAGTTTCTGTGACGCATCATCGTACCTTTGTTTTTGGGTTCACGTAAGCAGAAGAGGTTGGCGACTTTTCTAAATCAGAATTATGTCGAAGAACTGTCATTTTTAGGAACTCTACTCGCGCATGTGATGCGAGCGAAATAAGGGCAGCTGCATGGGTGTTCCTAGGGAAGTAATTTAAAATCAATTGCTGCTTACAGAAATGGAAATGCCATTTTAGGTTAAGTCGCCTATAAACTTTCCGACAACTGTATAATTACAGAGGCTTCAACTTTCGCGACTTGTTTTTCTCTCCTGAGTCAGGCGCCATGTAAGCATCAACAGCTACATATAAAATGTGTTGTGCTGTTTAACAGAAAATTTACATCATCTACCTGACCAAACAATTTGCATAATAAAAGAATAACAACTAGGCACTTAATATCCCCGAATACTAGCCTTAATATGTAATAAACACTTTCCCATCGCAAATTTAATGATAGTATGAAATTGCAAATCAGAGTGTAAATAACTGCGCAACAACTTTGTTCAGTCAAAGAAAATTCGAGTTGAATAAATCCGATTATAATTGTTTGTAAATCTATGCTATCATGTAAATATTTTATACGTTACGATGAAAGTAATTGGTATTTTACAACGAATGTTATCCGATTAAACCCACCATTTTTGTTACAAAGTACGAGAGGACGATGTATGAAAAGTTGGAAAGTGGTCTTTAAAAATTCTGATCAATGAAACGTCAATCGTAACGTCACAATTTCCCAGTTCCCTAACGAGAAATGTATGACCACGCCCTTTGTGGTGAAGTAATTGTTATAGCAAATGAGACTTGAAAGTAATTTAGCAAAGCATCGCTCGAAAGATTTTATGAAAGTGGAAAAACTTTAAAGTTACTAGCCGTGCTTCAATGGTATTGTTCGAATCCATTAGTCAATGCTACTACATATGAATACGATCCGATAGTTGATTCACCTAGTGTCCCTGGACGCGCTAAATTTAAAATGAGCGTTTCTTTGAAAGTTAATTACGTCGTAATGTGACAATTAGAAGGAATGTGACTCTGTGAGTAACGGAGTCTTACAAAAGCGAATAGTGAATGGTATTTAAATATTTAATCTAGTACGGAAAAGTTTCGTTGACAAACAACAAAAACTGGGAGCTTTGCCAATGAAAAACAAACACCGGAGTCGGTGACGTCGCTTCGTTTCTTTGGAAAAGACTTTCCATTTTCTTTATCATTGAACATTGAACTTGAGAAACTACAAAATGTGGGGAACTGTGCATAAACCTGTTCGCATTGACTTACCTCTAAAGGTCATGAAAAATTAAGTTTGGCAGTCACCACATTATCACTTGTAGAGTACCGAAAACATCAACTCGGTCTACTTTCCGGAGGGAAATGCCAACTTGATTTTTGTGTACAATTTGCTTCCTCATAGCTAAATATAAATAGCACAAAAGGAACGCTGAATTTGCGTTGTTTTGTTTTGCGGAAATGGAAGTTCAATGATTGGTATACAGAGAGAGACGTATTGAGGATTACGAAAGCATGTTTGGATTGCTTAGAACGACAGCCACCGCCTTTCACGCCTTTGTTTTTAATAGTGAAAGTGCCAAGTATAACTTCAAGACAGAATAGAAACCTACCACGTGTATAAATTCATGTATGTGGAAAGTTGTTGGATTTCTTCCCAATTCTCTCAAAACTATAGAAGTGAGGAATTTAGTTGGCATGAGCTTATACTACAATGACATGGTTTTAAGCGGAGTGGGTGCAAATTGACATAAAATCTTTCTTTCCTTGTCGACTCTTGAAAGTGGTTCCATTTTTCACTTTGCATGTTAGTACTTTTCCGAATACATAAAACACCTTTCATGTAATCAGCATTTCAATGACAGCATCACGTGTTTAAATGTCAAAACGTTATTTTATTAACTTGCTGTATGAACCAAACCGGCGTTCGGAACGTCATCTTTCCTACAGGTACCTTACCAAAATATTATTAGTCATCGGTTGTTCGGTTAGTTGGTTTCGCAATATTTTCTTCTAAGGTCATCATAGACGAAAGGTAGACAAAAGTTACTCAATAAAGTTTAATATTGCGTAAAAGTTTACACCATTTCAAGGATTAAATACGACTAGACAATAGTATTTACGTTATTTTGTCCTCGACTGAAATTTTTAACATATTGAACTTATTAAATAAACAAAATGTCATACAAATGTCTTAATCATGACAACTGCATAGATAATATAATATTGTTGGTCTATTTTATGTGTGCTTGATTTTTTGTACCTATAGAAAAGTGTCCTTCTACAATTCCACTGTCGACACCTAATACTATTGTGTATTGTAGTCTACAGTTTCTCAATAATATTATTACAACACAGACTATTTCATGGTTTCTTTTTTAAATCAAGCTATTGATGTAGTCCGAAAACATTCATATCAAACATCTGAACAATTCTATGCATTTATTACAAAACAATAATTACATAATATTGGAGTATATCATATGCTGTATGTTTATGCGTTAAATAAATTTGATGTAGACCCAGAGAACAGTAGCACCGTCTACGGCTTATTTATTCCTGTTATCGAATTTAATTAAGGAGATATTTATATCCCATTTGTAGAAACATTGTTAAATATGTTCAATATGTACCATTACAACGACAGATTTGAAAATGAGCCGATGCTATACTTTTAGTCTTTAATGCCGTGATGATAAAATTACTTGCCGATCCAACCAATCAATGTTCAGTAAATAATATTTGTATCTTTCACTGACTACAAGTACATATATACATTTTTGGTCATAATTACATAAATAAATGATTAAAATAGATAGGCTAATAATTGACATGATAACAGCGGTAAATATAAATGTTATACTGAAACTACAAAATTGAGACTTTTATAAATAAACATTTGCTGCAAAATGACAATGTCACCTTCATGTAAACTTACATCATCATAAAAAATACGTTTTGTACATTGATTCTTTTGTTGTGTTTGTATCCATTGTGACACAATGATTGTGTGTCTGCATATCGCTTCCTGTCTCTCTAATGTTTCCAGCGCATTATTTATATTAAAGTGACTTTATGGTTTGTTTAGTCTAAATCCGTAATTATCACAGCTCAATCTCTCATGTTAGGCAACTCAAGATTATTCACCTCAAAGATCTTGAGGGTGAGAAAATTCGGCTTTGTGTGTACATAATTGTGTATAGAAAAACCGCTTTTAAAATTTGGTGACAAAGACGGTAGGTTTGTGTCCAGATTTTGCACTGATATGTTTTCGAGCATTGCGTGCAAAAATGGGTTTGTTTGTTTACATGCCTTATTGCAGAATGTTGCCTGAGCGTGTGCTGCATCAAAACGAGTTGAATTATTCTAACTTTGCTTAACTGAAGTTTGATCTTATTTTCATCGACATGATTCGTTGCCGTCCTTACGCAAAATAGAGGCACATGACTCATTTTATTTGAACGGCAAATAAATTTATTAATAAACACGATTCTCGTATGTCTTTTAAACGGTTTGGCATTCATTTTATTTGCTTCAGCAAATATTTACAAAGACGAATTCTACTACGCACCAGTAGTACTCGAATGAGTTGACTCTCATATTTTGGTCGCCACAGAGTAAAGGTCTTCGAACTTGTACTTTATGTGAAAGAACTGAATTATAATGAACTCATAAATTAAGTGCTGAAGAACACTCGATTGGTTCAACAATAGCAAATCATAATATGGATGTTTATGGTTCGACTCTTCAATTCTCAGCACTTCGGAGGCTTGAAATTGCTCTTTGTAAACATTTCGAGTCCTGCTCTTAACCGACTCTAAAATATAGCAAGTCTGGCGTTTCATGCATCTAACATTTAATAGCCTTCGCGACAGCAGAAAACACAAATATTTAACTGGTTAATTAAGAAGGAGTCACACGATAACTACATAAATGAGATGTATTTGGAGACTGTACTCGTACTTATGAAGCATCATCACATTGCTTGCAGTTCAATGTTTTCATACCGCATGTCATGTGTCACTCTGCGTACCAATTTCTGTCCAGAAAATGGCAAACTCGAAATGAAAATTATACAGAAAAGTTAGATGAAAGAAAGAAAACTGGATTTATTTGGGTCCAGACAACATTCCCGTTTCTCTAAAGACAAAACACGTAAATTGTTTATGCAAGTTCTATATCATTTTTGTGCTTTCTATCAAATAATTAATAGTTGCTCAAACCACTGTTTATACTGTCTCCTTTAACAATCTGTCCCATTTCCAGCGTGTCTCTCCCATTAATTTGCATATTTGTCAATCTCATTATAATCATAGCCTAAGCGAAAAGCAGAGCGCACTATCATAACAAACTTAACATCATCAACCTCCACGAAGTAAATTTAGTTTCTTAGTACTCGCGACTTGTGAGAAGTGAGCCTGGACTGTCAACTGAATGAAGTATCCCCTATTTTCGTAAACAAAAGTTGGTCGTGGTAAAGTTAGGAACTCATTGAAAAAAGATGAAACAAAAACCGTTACTGTGCATTACAATATTCTTATAATTTAGGACTAGGCCATAAAGTTTTCTTTAGAATGTGATGGTAAAAGAAACCACTTATTAATAGCATATTCAGAGGGGATCATTCACTTGGTCGCATTTCTTATTTTTATACTTATGCCATGTCCACAATTCCAGTGTTTATAAATCTTTTTGTACAAATCTGATACTAGAGAGTTAAAAAAGTACGTCACCACAACATACAAAAATAATAAATTTAGTCATTAGGACTATATAGATTTCGAATGACGTCTTTTTGTCACGGTCCTGTACAAGAGAGCAAATAAAAGTGTGAAGTGAGCTCGTTCAGATGTGTACATCATGCTTCCAGAATAAAAGCTCATTCTAGCATTTAAAATAGTTTTGATGCCACCATGACGGTTTTCATAATGGCAGTACTATGCTTCATAAAGTGTTACCATGAAATAACAACCAACTTTTAACTGTATGATGTGATGTTTTCGTCAAATTGTGTGGGACTATCATTACCATCATGCTGTGCCCGAGAATTTTTGTGGCCATTGCAGCTTATTTACATTTCTAAATCTTTAGTGCCCTTTCGCTTTGAACAAAACAGAAATTCTTTACTTCTGGAGAACAACAGAGAACAGAACAATTTATAATAATAAGACTGATGACGACAATGAGGCAATAAACGTTACAATAAACCGAAAATGGTCGCAGGGCGAAGGGCAACTCTACCATATAACAGTGAAGGGGTAAAGTAGTGAAGTACAAATCAAACCATAAAGGCTGGTTTAGTACTTTATCTTTTAAGTTTCGAGGGCCAAATACCGCAGGGGTTCGGCTTTTAGATCAAGTAAGAGCAATTTTATATCAATCCGCATTTTAACGTTTGAAATATGCAATAATTTACTACCATTCATCTACCGTGATGTTCCCAAATGTTCGTAACGACGGCGAGGTTAATGATTTTAATTGATGACAGCTATAAACCTTTTCCTCGCAAATCGTCTGCTGAAAACGTCAGTTTTATAATTTGTTCAAATAAAACCCGAACTCCATAGGAATCTCACATTAACCATTAAGGCTCATTCATGCTACTTGTCTGTTTTGCGGTCACCTTCAAGTTTTAAAGTTATGATCGTTATAATCGAATTGCTTACTATTTTTCGCATTAAGCACCGTAAAATGTTACCGGTTGTTTGTTCATTTTTCTTTGGTTGTAATTTTCCTACTTTTGTGACTTAATGACAAAATTGATAAAGTTCATTGATGATAAAATTGGCGATGCAAAGCTGTCCGCATTACATAAGCAAATAGGTATGTAGACAATGTTTGTTAAAGCAACAGAGTGCAACAAACCAAAAGCTGAAAAAGCGTAGCGTCGTTCACCTCCCTAGACCCAACATCAACAACACCGTCACCAGCATCACAGTCACAATTACAAAGAAGTGATGCGAAAGAAACAGAGAGTGACAAGGGAAAACAAGCGTAGAGTAGACATTGCCAGCTATATTAATAATTGCGCCTGAATGAAGGAGGTGCGAAAACTGCAAAATGGATAAATGCTGAGCGACGTTAACTGACATTATAGGTATTCAGCAGTCCTGTACTACCAAACGTCAAACCCCTTTCTTCTTAATTCTTGCGCTTGATTATCTTTTCTCTCTAAACTCCATCCACTCTAGTTGAAAAGAATTTCTCTCTCCAGTCGAATGTGTACGCTGACTCCTTTCGGTGATATCTGCACCTATTGCATAACATTCACATTTGTATGTCCTATCTATGTACATGCAGAACTTGAATTGACATACGAATTCGATGCTTTCATATACCGTATTTTTTCTTTCCTGTTTTTATCGCCATAACTTGAATGTGATTGTATTTGTTCAAATACAGAGAATAGCAAAAAATAAATGAATAAATATGAGTAAGTATGAGTTCATGCTCTGTTTTGTATCTAAATAATCTGATCAAATTTTCATCTTTCGCAATGAACTTCAGCGTCAAAACTCGAGATGTGAAAATGCCGTTTGTACTTTACGTTAAAGCACTGGATTAATTAAATAAGGTTGTAAATTTACTTCTTCGGTGAACAAATTTAAATGTCCTGAAGTAAGCGTGTGGAATTTTCTTACAAGTATTTATTTGATTGGCACTGCTGATGTTCTGCCATGCTAGTCTTTGATGAAGGAAATGATACTCTGCTGATTATAACATACAGTAGTAGTACATGGTAGATGTTTCGTGTTTGCGTATTACTGGATATTGTCAACATCTGAACGCCGAGACGATGACGGCCAGCACAGCTAATCTTATTATTATTAGTGGCAGTGCTTAGCCAACAAAGATAATATTCGATAGATAATATTAAAATTTCCTCTCTCGTATAACAAGATGCATTTAATATTCAAGATGATTTTGCTGATGAAGTGTGTTGCTTCCTAATGACTTGGTGCTTAGCCCTGGCACTTTCAAAAACTGTCTTTCTCATCATTTCATTACTTCAAAATACCAAGCCTAACTAATTTTGCCAATATTTTGTACATACATGATGAAAGCATTTCCTTCAAGTTTGCAATATGATAGATAAAAACCCGGCGAGCTTCTTGAGATGCAATACAAAAGTGAAGAGTGAAAAACATGGTCATAGGTTTACTTTCTGCTTTTCACTTTTGTAATGTCGTCCAACAGACTCAGCCAAACGAGAGAAGAAGCAATGTCATAAAGTATGCAATAATATTCATTTTCTAGTCAATAATTTATAAGTAATTTTGTTGGCAGAGTGTATGTGGCATGTTTTATCACATAACCAGACGTTAATCGGTATGTAGTATAATGTTTGTTGGGATTACTCAGCTGTAAAACGCCTTTGAAGTAGCTATAGAAACGGAAATTTGACGAAACTATCTAAATAGATCTAAAAGTTTTACCACATCATTGTTCCGTTCACATACTCTGTCCACATGTTTCCTCAATCAAACAAACGCCTGAGGATGATAATGCCATCTGCGATGGAGAGCTTCCTAATTTCCAAGGATTGTATGTATGGTGATGACTATTTTTTCATCGGTTACTAAACATGACGTCTTTCTAAATTGTGGTAATGATTGTTTACACGCTCTGAGGATAGACGAAAAAATGTATACACAATAATATGGGTGTCTTTGTTTCAAAGAATGGAACGTCTATTACGGTGACAATAAATGTCGTTTATAAGTTCACATAGATGATCTTTGTTACTCATAAAATTCCTTACAACCAGACACTGCTCTGCTACTTTTTTACTTAATTCCTACAACCATGCTCAAATCTCCTTTACTAACAGGGGAAGTTTTAGTACTAAAATAATCCCCTGATCATTGACTTGACAATGAATACAGAAACCTTAAAAGAAAGCTAAATGTAAATATCCAGGCTATGCACGAGGGAGATGAGTGACATTATACCGTCATCATTTAAATATGTTTATATAATTTATTTTTATTCAACTACATAACTGCCCTTTTCCCTGACCATGCTGCAGAAATTGACTAATGAATTTCAAAGTTTTTTTTCCTCATTAACAATGTCCGAATAATATACATGTTAAATTTGGTTGGCACATTTTTTACGGCCAAAAACCTGAAATTTCAAGTTTAAAAAAAATTATATGTATTAATACATCGTTTATGCCAAATCGATCCGAAATCGTTAGAGCAGTCCTTCCGCTGTTATCGCTGACGAAAAGTCACCCAATTACTTTCCAAATCTACTTCGTAAATATAATAGTGTATAGCATTCTACAAGAAATACTGTGAAGAAACGTAGACGATGTTGTGAAAAGTCTGACCCGGTTAGTGCAGCTGCCATTGAAAATAAATAAGAGAGTGACCAAATTCAATATTTTATACGCGTTGCAAAGTATGTTGGAAAGTAGTTCAAAAAGAACATCACAGTCGCGGAGAAGCAAGCACTAATCCTAACAAAATGAGAAGTTCCTTGGCTTTGTACTGAATCCGAATATCTCTCCATTACTACTAAAAATAAGAGAGCAGAGAAAGGGTGAAAATGTCCAACTGCGTCTGTTGGCTCTCCTCAAAAGTGGCAACAAGTGCCGAGTTGGCTATATATTTTCTCCATTGACCATCAGGTGAACTGGGTCGAGAAGTTGCTTGAACATAGTTAGGCATTCTACACATTTCTCGAATGGAACTCCACCTAATTGAACGCATATATGAAGCTGAATGTATATTTCGGTTAGCTAATGGCGTTAGCGACACGACCACAGAAAATTGATTGCCTTCTTTTCTTTGAGAAACAGCAAGGTTTATGTCATGGAACCAGTTTGCAAGGAAATATTACACACAAAATGACAAAGCAACTTTTAGGCCCCGACTCTATCTACGTTCAGATCGCAAATCAATAAGGTGTGTATAACTCCGGATAAAAATTTCAATGGGTCTGCGGGTACATTACTCTCCGAATCAAAGGATGTTGAGAAAAATGAAAGATCACAAAGGCAGCTTAGCTACGTGTTATACATGGGATTGAATCTTTGAATCTTTGCGTAATACGGAGATTTTTTAAATAGAAAGCATTATTATAGTATTGCATGACGGGGAAATTTTCTTTTTTTCCCTTTCATCTTTTTACCCAATACAGTGGAAGAAGTAAGAAGGGAAAAGGACATATGCAAGCAGATATTAATAAGAAAATAAACAGCGAGTACCGGAACTAGTGGTAGAAAGCAATAGCAACAGTGGATGCAGCATCGTTTTATCACCAGTTCCATCACTATTATCATCATCAACTTTACATTTTGTTTAACGCCAAAGGAAGAAGTCTGCTCAGTAAATAGGAAAGTACATTACACAATTTACTTATGATGAGCTGCATGTAAATCCAACATTGCATGCATTAAAGAAACAGAGAAACAGGGTGAGGAGCAAAAAATTAGCATTACATTCGTTCACCAATCCGGTTTAGCAAAGTTTCAGGGAGAACAAAGCTTTTCGTGTTTCTCCACGCTGTAGTGCCTATTTTAAGAAGCTTCGCTACGATACTACAACCTATGTGCCGATGAAGATGAAACCAGCAAACTCCACTGTTAAGTAACATAGTCGTGTAAGATTTAATCATAATACTTAACAACTCTTATGTTTTATGTCCAAAAGTCAGACTTCGTGTGTGTGTTTGTGGTGCATGTGTTTTACTATCCAGTCCAGTCACCCTATTATCATGCTCACAAGTCCGTGAATTCAACGGAAAGTGAGTTTGAGTGAGCGAGTAAAGAAGGAATGAAGGAGAATGAAAAAAGACAAGAAAGAAGAAAAGGGAAAAGGAGCATGATTACATATTAATATTACTACATCATTGTTTCTCTTGTTTTGCCTTCTCTACCTCATGCTGCTAACTTGTTCTCGCAAACTTTATTCTGTATTTACATATATCATAATGATGTTGCTTACTTTACTAACTGCCACGCCACCATAACTATTATCATCTCACTCCAGTTACTTACAAGTGTGCTTTCCTCCTTCCTCTTCTTGTAACACTTACATAGTCCAATGACTATATTGAGGACGATGACTGTTAACAGGCCGATCCGATATAATAATATATAAATTTTATGTATGCGATGTGATGGTGATTCGTTGAAGACGATCAAAATCTAAGAAATATGTGGCAACAACAGACACAGAAGCGTTTGCCATACGCCATCATAAGAAACCATCAGCCTGCAAAGAATGGAATTGGAACGCAGCTACATCATTCTTACTATTCACTATGCAATAGTATGCAATTTACTAACTGTCTGCCAGTGCCAGTTGCCATCATCGTCCATAGCATATTTCTTAATATTAGCTGGGCATTATTTTATGCACAATATAACATAATAAAGTAAAAAAGTCAGATTAGATGGCGACTTGGTGACCATATTACACAATGCTGTGCATACAAGGATTGTATAGTAATAGTAATGTAAAAGTAATGGTAGTTAGTTCATCATATTAGTACAAGATTGCTTTTGCCCGGACTGGAAAGTCAGAGCGAATGAAAAGAACAGGCGTCCATCTACTTTCATTACTGACTCTTTGCGAGTGGTTCATCAGTTTGGTTCGCAAGACAACAACAAGTCTCGAGTGTTCACAAGCAGAGTCAGTGTCACAGGTTTTTTAGTTTTTCATTCCATACAAAGATATTATATTCTCAGTGTGCGCGTTACATCATTGGCATATTATTAATATATCGAGAAGAAGTCGAAGAAAAAAAGGTATTGAAACAAGTTATGTGGTAGTTGAGAAGAGCGTGCAGAGATCCATGTCGTGTCGTGTGTGGATATCGGTATACATACGTAAGTACATAAAAGAGGAGTTTACATTTTGTTTTTAGTGGAGACTGAGAGATGCACACAACTATGAACTAACTAGCGCGACTACATCTCTTTATACCTTCCTTGCACGTTACGTTACGTTACGACACATACAACAACAAGTTCTCTCTCTTCTGTTAAATCATAATCTTAGCTGGTCCGTGATTTTCCATCAGTTCACAATTTCGCTTCTTCGTAGCAGCAGCGTTTTTACTTTACCATCATTTCTATACATACATCGACTTCATCAAGCAACAGGATATCCAGAGTAGTAGTTTGGTCGGTGCATAAAAGTAAGCCCTCAGCTTAAAGCAAGCAAGTAAAACGGAAAGAAGTGTTTTAAATACACTTCTTTCTACTTCCCCTTTTTGACAGGGCCTTTTTTATTTAGTTTCTTCTCTCCGAGATTCTGCCGACTTAGTTGAACACCGAACTTTACCAATAGCACAAACATTTTTTCTCCTTTGACTTTTTTCTTCTTACTTACAGCACACCCACAATTTTTACTTTATAAAGACAACTCAAGTATCCTTTATATTCAATTCCATTCACTTTAGCTTCCATTTTAAGTCTGTAGACACTCTTTACAATTTCAACGCTGCTAATTGTCTTACTTTACGGAAATAACAAAACATTATTTCCATACGAAAGTAACATTACTCTATCTATATTTCTTGACCTTTTACTATCAACAGCTTATCAAGTAGCCGAACGAAAATAACTGCCTTTATAAAGTGTAAAAATAGCCCGTTACTACAAAACTATGCGCTCTTTGACTGCAAGCGTATGCATTTTTCCTTGACAACAAAATACTTTTTTTAGAAAAGCAGAGCGTTCAGAAGAGACAAAAATAATCCCATCCTCTAAACAGTTAAACAGAAAAAAAATAGGGAACAAAGTATTTGACAAAACATATTTTTCATAGCGTCTTCATCTATCTTTGGACAGAATACTTAAACTAGGACCCTCTGCTCGACTCAAAACTTTACTTACTTACCTACGTATGTACTGGTTGCTTCGAGTTGAACGGCTGCAAAACAAATCAAGTTATACATTTACTGGTACGATTTAGTGAATTTTTTTTATTCTTGAGATCAGAATAATTTTGGAGCAAGACACCGTGATACCGTTCTTGGATTCGCACTTTGTGTGTTTTTATTGTTGACACTTGTCCAAGGTAAGAAAAAACATTCACGATCTTTACAATATGGTAAAACCCATTTTGAAATAGTGATTACTTCTGAGGATTAACCACTGCCATCAAATATCAGGAATGAAATCCCAGTTTTCTCTGAAGTGTTATTTTCGACTGCAAACTTACCATTCATTTCTAAACAATACGCTTTACACGATCATTGTAAAGCTCTAGATTACAGATAGTTGCTGCATGCATACACGGGGAGAGGTGCAGGTTTAGGTTTTCAAATGCCTTGTGTACAATTACTCAATCCCCGAAAGTGTGAAAACACCACAAATTGTGGTCCACAATCCTAGCCACATAAAGGAATGAAAAGATGTAAAGCCTTCGATTGTCAGCGAATTAGGTATTTACAAGAGGAGTAAGGGCTATTTTCTAGCCATGTTTCCTTAAGTCTTCTCTTTTCACTCCATTTCGTTAGAGTACGATTTTTCGTTACAAGTCCAACTCCATAAATACTAAATTGCAGCTAGGAGCTTAAAGTATTTAACATGGGTTTACCCGGTGCTGGAGAATAGTCACCCATACGTTGCACGTGTAGGTGGGCAAAACTTGTTCCAATGTTTCATTCTGTCCATTAAATCTACAACAACTATTAATTACACCTTGCAATCAATTGGAAGTGGTATTGGAATTTCACAAGGAGTTTCCACTACAAGTGAAAGTTTCTCATAGTAAATAAAATATAGACATCAAGTACTATTTGCGACTCGACCAGCGTATTTTACTCTAAACAGCAATAAGTTGTAGGTTTTCCTTCTTACCCAAACATATTACATCACAACCGTAAATTGAAAACTTGAGTTGACTACATTTTAATTTGAAATATAAGCTGAGCCGAGGTTTTTGTAAAATTGAAAAATAAATTTGCCGGCACAAAATTGCCACACACTGAAATATGATATAATCCCTATTAAAAGAGTTAATTCGTGCCTGACTATGTTTTTGCAATGTATAATGTACAAGCATAGATACGCAAATGGAGAGGGGAACCACTAACTCTTCAATTTTTAGTCAGAACGGTTGCAAAAGGAAAACTTACTATAAAAACTAGATAATTATATCAGGGGTCTTCCTTTCACGTATATATTTAAAGGAAAACCTTCCTCTCACTTTCTTTCATTCTCTGCTTGCGTACATTACATCCGTCTTCATTTCAACTGGTGGGCATTCACTGAGTCGGGACTCGGCTTTTTATCCTGATGTCCTAGTCTCTTCAGTTTATCTACAATGACAATTTCCCTAGCACGGGTAACTTGCCGTATGAATGAATGAGTAAGCAGGAAAGTGAGCAGAGGGCATGTGAAATTTTCTACTGTACTTTTAATCTAAAGTTCATAGTGAAACTGTCATTTTCGAACATTTTCACCCCCTCGTGTCAGTGTCTGTGTATTTATTTTCTTTCGTCAGATTTCAAATATCATTGCTCACCTCGCTTATAGTAAAAACAAGGAGTTAAGCAAACAACTAAATTACAGAAGACTCTTACTCTGGTACACAGCTCACATTAATGAGTGAAGGATAAAGCTTCAGGGTAAAGATGTGAATGTGAGTGGATCAGACAAGAGAGAAAAAAGGTTTGCAAAGCTGGATCTAATCCACGCTCCAATTTGATTAAGGAAGCTTGGCAAACCATATGGAGTGATATTGTTTCGCAGAGAAATAATAATAAATAAAAAAATAAAAAATGTGACATGATTTGTGTATATGTATAATATGTCAGGCATGGGCCTCACGTGGTCATGTAGGTACGGTTTAGCCATCAGTTTTTGGAGAATCAAAGTTCAACCTTAAACTTACACCAAAATTCATTCATTTGTTAGTTTGACATGCCAAAATAATCTTAATTTTAAGGTAGGCATTTTATTGTTTGTGCGTAAAATTAACGAAGCATTGCCACCTTCAGGATCATACTTGTCTACGCGGTATATACGTAAAGATATTGTAAATAGTAAATAGTTTCTCACATTCGTACACAGTCAGAAGAAAAGCTGGCAGCGAAACAAACAAGGAAGTCCTTTCACTTTTTACCAATAAATATATAAAACATTTTTGGCTACTTCGCTACTTCTTTTTTGGCCTCTTCCTTATTTAATTTGTTGACAATGATTGATACAAAAAAGTTGTGCTTAATGTGCAATGGCAATGCCATCATTATCACCCGACATTTAGCAAATAGTCCGTAACCACAACCGCACAAACTACTTGCTGCTTTTCGAGAATGAGCGGACATCTCGAAGCTAGAAAAATTTCGCAGCAATTGGGCAAAAGTGGAACACAAACTCTCAGTACAGAGTTGAAAGCACGCTGTCGAGGTAACATGTAGATATTGTTTTATTTACTCTGGAAGTCTTTAACTTGCTGCCCAGAGAAGGAATGGCGATAAGCTCATGGGAATAACAATTATCTGCCTATACCTACTGATATCGGGGTATGTCTGCTGAACGCCTCCTTCCTTTTTTTAAATGTGAATTGGCTCAAAGACGTGCTTTCGAGTACACAAACCTGTAGATAAATTCATAGCCATGTTGCTGCATTTTTTGGCAAGTGCAAAAACGTCGCAATTTCCCCAGTGATTCAGGGCAACACTTAAGAAGAATGTTTCTGTACTTGCTTGACGTGCAAAGGATTTCTGTGCCAACTCTTGTTTTGTTTACGCGTTTCTCAGCGAGCTCCCGAGTAGCACAAGTCAGACGAAGGAAAGGAGGAAGACATGTAATGATAAATATCGTCGTCATCATGCATTTCTCAGAGAAACATCTGATTCAGTAGAGAAGTGAGCAATTGTAAATGTAATAGGGTTTGGTGAGAAGCTTTTTCTACTTCGTTTGCACTTGCAGAGAGCGAGCAAAAGAGAATCTGTTGGTTAGCTAAATGTCGACGCAATAAGATTTACAGTCGACACAGAATTCCTTCCCATATTATACAATGCACAGCCTACCAATTACAACATTTGAGCAACAAGGGAATCAAAAATTCCTGTAGAAAGAGAGAAGCACTGCCTACTGTTATATAATATTCCATTTCACCACCTTTTCCAAAAAAACGAGCAACATCTAGAAAAGCGAAATGATACCTAACATTATGTTATATAAGTGAAAAAACAAGAAGAAAGAAAGCAGTTTCGTTCTACATGGCAGCAGCAAATTTCTGTAAACGCTACAATTTTATTGCTTAAATAAGTCTATCCTGGGAGCATATATTACAGTAAATGACATCAAGAGAAAGTGGATAATATATTTATTCATACGAACATTTACGGGAGTCAGTGTATTAAAATTTGTGTCTGACTACATAACCCACAGTATTCTCTGCAATAGCCATATCTTACTATAGGTAGTTTGGGCTGTCCTTTTATCAGGCAGTTTTTCCTTGGAATTATAATTTCTCCTTTATCACACCCCCTTCTATCCACACTAGAAAGAAACAGGAGAGAGAGAATACCAGGTATTCTCTGTTCCACGCCTCAATCTTCCTTCTTGGAAATATTTTTCCCTGTGTTTATTTCCTTCCTTTACTTTCTTTCACAAAATGTTACACTTCCTCCCTTCCTTCTTATTCCACCGCTCACTTCCAAAGACCCTCCTGAGATTTCTACACTGCTTAGAGCTGGAAAAAAGCGAGGGAAATCCTGGCAAGCATGTGGCATAAGACCATACACTTTTTTATTAGATCAAGCGTAGCTTCGTTATTACTACTACTGCCAATGCTAATTTCGCACTTTTAGTATTATCCATTGCATCGGTATTTATGTAACAATAAGAGCACACACATGAAATGAAATGAATGCATATTTCGTACGAAAATTTTCTGTGTGTGGGTTTCCAGGGGAAACAATTTTGGAATAAACTACATACAAGCATGTGCTTTGTTCTTGTAATTTCTGTTGTTGTGGAATTACTTTGTCGTGGATTTACAATTAGATAGGGAAAAGAGATTTAAATCTCATAAAGGATTGTTCATATTCTATCAAAACTTATAATTAGGGGACAAGATGGGAAATAATGTAATTTAGAATAATACCTTCAGAAATTCAACCTAAACGTTTTTATACAAGTGCCACGAAATGCCACCATTATTCTTTGGCTTCACATGTTGCCTTGCAAACAAACCTGGAAAATACATGGTTGAATGTAGAAATATTCTACTTTTAGTTGCATGTACTTAGAGATCGCTTCTGTTAGACTCTTCTTCTATCGGAATATACGAAGCTAAATTGTTGATCGTAGTCCTTACTTGAACAAGAAAAGGCACGTGTGAGTTGCTGCACGATTGAAAAGATATAAATAGACAAAAACGGCACCGAGTCTCTAAACATCTCTTAACGAGTGGTTATCAGAGTTTAGGTACATGTGCATCCATTACAATCATTGCAAGCGTGGCGTATTTCCAAAATCTATACTTTTCTCTCAACCAACTTTACGCTTTTCATCTGCATGCGTTCGAAATTCGGAAACGATTTATAAACATTGCATACGTTTACTCCCACAGATCTTCATGAATACATCAAGATTTAAAAATTGTAATAAGTTTTTTTTTATTTAACGTTTTGTATCGACCATGGGAGATTTGTAGAGTAAATTTAAAATGATGCAGTTAGAGCCATGCCATGATATTATATTTATCTCTATGGTATGGTATTTTATGCTAAAGGCCATACACCTAATAAAATAATCAAATCATGCAGTATGAAATTGTTTTTTATTCCTTATCAATGTTTAGATAGATTAAATCATATTAATCTTATAAATGAGGTTAGTGGTGATAATCATAATCAGCAGAATACAATCAAAACTTTTCACTCTAACATTCTTGATTTCACTTTGGTTTCAAATCGAATCAGAGTTAACCTTCATCCATTGAGGTCATTCGGTAATAATTTTAACTCAACACCATCAAAATTAAAAGCTTCGAGGACAAAACTCATTGTAGTTGTAAGCAGTATGATGGAGAATTGCGAAATACAATTTTCTTTGTCTTTCTATTCGACTATGAGTTTCAAAGACATTGTCGGTTGCACAGAAATTCTTATGCATGTCATCAATAGTCAGAGAATTACACTGTTCTACTCCGGTTTGAACACGAATTCACTGTGCTAATCACTGATTACCATGATTATAATGAACATGACTGTGAAATGCATTGTCTTCCGCCTTTGCATGAGGATAATATTGTAATATACTTACACGGCATACATTAAATTAAGTCAGAAGAGTTTGGAAATCAGGCCTTTTGAGAATTAACTATGGCTTCACGACCATCCACAAACCAAGCGACATGTTATGATGCTAAGTTATCTATCGTAAGATTTTAAATGCCGATAGTTGAGTAAATAAATGAGCATGTTGTTTGTTTCGAAAGAAGATAGGGATTTTTATACCCAGTAAAAATTCAACATAAATATTCATACCATTCCGTTACCACTGTAGATAATGAATACTTCAATATTAAATGTGCACACAATTACCTGCCCAGATCCAGTAAATACTCCACAGAAAACTGCATACTATTTATTTTCTTGTGTTACCCTCGCCAATCATGGAAGCTGAAAGACAAACATTATATTACATTGGCATAATCTACAGAGTAGCAGACACATGACAGTGTGTTAATCTGATGTAGATAGATACTCGCTGGTATATCACATAGTTCCGTATAATAATCACCATTTTATGGCTTCCAGGTTATGTCTTACACTGGGACCAGAGTTATGAATTTTTACTTACTGAATATTATATCATCGCACACTTGTTTCATTATGATGGCTACTTATTAGCATTTGCGAAGCTGCCTGCAAAGATTTTTTTACACTCTCGTTGCAGACAGAATAAAAGGTAGGCATACAACAAGCTCAGGTGCTCTTTAGCTCATGGAACAAAACAACCTGTTGTAATTTATCATACATTTATGGTTGATACGGCTAGACTTTGTTTTCATTTCATTCCTCCTCTCCCGCTGTCGTATGTATTTACTGTAGCAAAAAAATGAATTCAAAGTTTACTTCGTCTTAAAAATTCAGCCTACAACAGCGAGTTTCGTTTCCCCAAATTATGTTTACCGAGATATTTTTTACATTGATTGGATGACTGCATTGAAAAATCGTTTTTATTAGGACTAGAATAGCAATTACATATGCATGGCTGCCTGCTGCCAACAGGTAAAAATACTCCATCATGTTAGCGTTACGTGCCTATAAGTGCGCAGTTCTGTTTGTGTCATTGCGAATCTCGGATTTTATTTTATTCCATGTCTTTAACAGTTTTCATCTGGCAATATAAACATTATACCATAGTAAGCTCAGTTCTATCTTTGTTAAATTCCTCGCGATGCTAAAGCAGCATTTCGGTCAGTTTCTATTGAGTGAGTACATGAAAGAAAATAATGCTTCAAAATGGATAATATTATGCAATAATACATTTTAAAAACATCTACTTCATCCATAGCTCTGCTTCCTTCACTCTACTTTCATTCCATTATATTGCCCATCCTTCCTAGGCTTTACATTATCCAATTTTGTTCAACCGTGTCGACAAGGGTGGTTTTTTGCTCTTTAAAATGGGGGTGCAATGGACTATGTAGTTTTTAAATACAAGTTGGGATGTTTATAGAAAATATAGGTTGAATATACGTAGGTACATACAGTTTAATACTCACAACTCTCAATTTATATTACTATCCAGTTTAGCATGAGTGAGAGACTGAAGCAGAAGGGAATTAAATATTGCCGATGGAGTTCTTGCCACTCAAGAACCAGCAGTTCAAGTTTTCTCTTTCGCTATTGGCCGACACGTAACCGTGGTCCATGCAACAATGCTGCTGCTTTCGATGTTGATGCCGATGATTATCGTGCCCATACAACGAACGACAAGGTTACATTATTGCACGTGTATCTTTGTCGAAGCATATCGTAAAAGAGAACAATAGCACTTGTCGCTGTTTTTGCAGGCAAAAGTCAGTCAGAGACAGAATTTTTTTATTAAGCTGTAGCCAGGGAAAGGAGGGGTGGGGATGTGGGCAGGTGTGTATACACCAGACATATTTATTTAAATAAGAACGTTATGCATGCATTGTATTGTAACGTTTTGTTAGTGCGGTTCCTTGAGATGTGAAGTGGCTGTTCGTGTGGAGAGGAATGTACATATTATTATTTGTATTCGTGATTCGTATGAAGAACAAAATTTTTATCTTCTTTTGCATTCTGGTGGGAAGGATGAGGATGCATGCAGCAAGTGTACAACCATTTTGCAGAGTTTGCATTGTTGTAGACCACAAACTATGAACAATGGTATGTGGAAGTGGCGTCAAGCTACGTGCAGCTCCGTTGCTCTGGAGGAATTATTTTATTCCTCACCACGAAACAGTAATGGTATTAAAGTGTATTAACCCTACTCTTTGCACCACAATAGCAAAAAAAGCAGTACGCTTTGAGACTGAGGATGCCCGCAGAAGTGGCCTGGCCAGTTAGCAGAAAATGTACAGCAATTGCATGAAAAGCTTGTAATCATATCTTTGAATACTGTCTGTCACACCGCTACTGACAGATACTTTGTAAAATAAAAGACAAAATGAACTGGACGATAATGAGGACGAGTGTGGGGTGAAATTGGAATATTATGTTACGTAGCTTCTTCCGTCGTAATATTAATTTAATGTTATTTACACTGTAATTGGCTTTGTCATAATGTAATTAAGGGAGGCTTGTGATATATTGACTGGAACAAATTCCACTGCTATTTATCTAGAAGTGAAATGCATTGTCGGATTCTTTGAATGTGCATATATCCTATTTATGACAGTAAAACTTAACACTAACCATGATTGCAAGAGAAAAATAATTATCTTGGTAGTAATGGCTACTCCTGTCGGTTTTATTGCATACATATTACTCTCGTACAATTGGAATGGTTTACAATTTACAAGACCGGTGATGTGTTTGAAAATACGAGCGCCAGGCAGGTGCAGAGTTTTGTACCGACGGAAGTATAAACAGATTGTTTCATTTCATAATGCATTGTGCATTTTGTAACCGTCTGGAACCAGGAATTCTCATTATTGCAGCTGTCCATATTGAATTACAATAAGAATAATTCTGGTCTCAAATACTGAACTCTATCTTTCGAGTGGACTTCACCTTTTATTTCCATGAAAACGAACGCTTTATTGCTGGATCTTAATAAAGATGACAAATAATGCCGGATGGAGAATGAGCAATATTGGTTCCGAATTGAAGGTTTCTGTGTTTATTTATGTTCTAACAGGAAACTTTGTATTGCTGGAAGAATTTCTAGATCGATACGAGATTGGACAAGAATAGGAAAAAATAATACAAAACAGAACTAATACATTGAATTTAATTTGTTAGCGAGAAGGCCTTGAGACAAACATAAAACTTTTTTACAGTAAGCACTTTCATTGGATTTTGGTTATCGTATTGTATCTTGCATTAATGTTTGCTCAATGTCACAACAAATACCTAAGAATGTGTGTTCAAAGGACAACTTGCAAAGCTGCGACAGTGGTAAATGAAACAAACGAAATTTGACATGCCTATACATATTATTATTCTTCAAAAGGTAATCGAACAGTTTTGTTGCATTGTGGTCCCAGGTTTTAACCTTAGTTCATCTTAAAGAAAGATGCAGACGCTATGCATTGAAGTAATACTGTCGATTGCGATGTGATGAATATTTGCGGTAGGCGCTACGTACTATTAAAAATAAAGCAACAAGGTGACCCTAAGTGGTTTTGTTATTTGTTATAAGAAACAAAAACCATTACTATCTTCGCTTACATTAATATTTTTAACTATGAACTATGCGCAATATAATTATTATTATGTTATGAATAACGCTAATTAGTGCTCATTACTTATCGTTAGAGATGTTTACGTTTATTATAACGCCAGTTTTTAAAATAAATATATCTATGCATTATTAGCCTTCAGTTCATAGTTTTAATTCATTAAGCTAAGTAATAAATAAATAAGTAAAACTGAAAAACCTAACTATAGTATCAAGTTGATACTATATCAAGTCATCTTAAAACGGTCTGGAATTTAAGACGACATTTTTAGCTAGCAAAATAGGGAATTTATATAAGCTCTTTGCCAAGGAATTGTAACAACTACAAACGTTCCGTTTTGTAGTGTGGTTGCTCCTGTTTACAAATGCTTCTGATCAAGGCCTGTCTCAAAAAATTATGAATAGCCTTTTGAATTACAATTCATCGGGACCATTCAGTTTCTCGTTTACAAATCTAATTTAATGATGGACTGACAGAATTAGGTTTCAAAAGTAGTCATGCAAGATACTCATTCGCTGAAACTTTAAAGCTCAAATGTTTGTAAGAAATGTGTAACCTTTTATGTTTAAAACCCTCACTGTCATACCGCCATCACTGCCAATATTACATAATCTTTAACATAATTTGTACCTAAAATTTATAGATAGAGCTTGGCAATGTGCTCTGACTTCTGACCCACTGATTTGCAACCTGGTTGCTTATTCATGGTTAAGTAGGAAGGAGTGGAAGTGAAGTCGAAGACTAGCCAAGAGATTTGTCTCTTTTTCTTACTCATACACAGCCTACCGAATACAAACAATGTACATTTTTCAAACATTTGACTACGACTAAAGTAAAATTAATAACTATCCACTTTTCTTTGTCAGACTCGTCTGGACATAGTTATGAGATATATGGTGAGACAAGCATGAAAGTATTTAAAAATCTTGTAGATCCTGATGTGGCGTAGTTGCGATGCCAGTTTATGCAAATTTAAATTAGTTGAGTATTCTTCTCCGTCTTGGCTCTGGCTGGTCATCTCAGCGGTAGATATACGCAAATAGTATGGGCTCAAAAATTTGCTGACTTTAGATTCCAAGACTACATCAGTTCCCAAGCAAAGTGACCGGGTGTCACATACAAAATTTGTATTACAAATATTTCGATTAACTTCTGGACAAGCAGCAGAAGATGACGTTATCATCATATACGGTGGCGGCTATCTGTAGTAATTTTACCATCAAAAGTATCTCCTCGTGCTTACATTATATTTATTGTAAATACTCACAAACCTTGAACTTACCAGAAATCACCAGTTGTTTTCATGTCATGTGTAGTTTAGCCCATCACCGAGGCATCCTTGTACATACTACTATAGCTTACGATTAGCTACCAGTCATTCTTATCTCACTGCTTAGATACACAGTCCGTCTCAATACCTAGTTGAGGTGACAAAAAATAAATGAAAGAATAATTCTCTAAATAAAATCCATATTAGCAAAAAGAAACTTATTTAAGATAACTCTTTAACTCCTTAAGATGCCAGTTTTATATGAGTTTGGCATCCAACATTGTTTCTGTAAAATTGTTGAGCAGTGCTCAGATTTAAATTAAGCGATGCTCTTGACGTGTTATGTAATGTTATCAAAGCCAATAAATTATCATTACACCAATTCATGTTTAATTTCTAAGATATTAACCAATTTTCGTAGTAACTATTATAATATGTTGTCAACCAATGCATATCTTGAGTTTAAGATTTTAATCAAACATAATGAATTATACTTTGATATTACATATTATGGACAGTATATACATATGCTCGTTTCTCCAGACAAATTGCCGTCTTTTTGTCACTTGTCATTCGCAGGCTTTTTGGACAATGTTGCAAAACGTCAAGCAGGAAATATGCTACAACTAGCTGAATAAACATTAAAATGCTTCTTACAGAATATTCTCGCCAACTACAGCAAAGTACAGTAAGTTTCAAGACAGATTAAAGTGTGTATTCATAAACTAATTGCCGCTTTGATATCTCCGCATCGTTTCGCTTTTCGAAGGTCTGTTTTCGTTTGCTCTCTGCTTCGATGTACAGTTGAAGAAAAACGAGACATCCATGCATTACACACAACCGTAAAACTCATATGAAGAAAGAAAGATAAGAAGAAATTAACTGACAATTAAATCAAGTTCTCCTTCGATATCATTTGGGAGCTCCAAGGACAGAATAAAAGACAGTCAACGTAGAACTAAAATAACGTAACTTCAATAATAACAGGGTATTGTTGACCCAGAAGTCTTGTTCGGTTAAATGTTCTTTCGAAACGTAAGTATAAATCATAATTGGATAGGATTCCAAACGTCAATGAATAGGCATACGTAATTTCATCCAGTTTATGTCACAAAGAAACAAACATCGCAAAATAATATTAAAAATTCAACCACGAAGGCGTTCTGCTGGTAAAATTTGTGTAAATAAAAACACAAGAGACGCTAGTTAGCATGTCGGCTCAGATTGCATTCCGTGTTTACTGATGCGATGGATTTTATCAACGGCAAGTGCATGAGCACGCATCACAATAACAAGAGATTAACAAAGTGGGAGGGGAAGACAGTCTATACTTAATAAATTCATAACGTAATCTTAATGTAATTAATTTACTACAATGCCAGACTGGAAATGGAATCAGGAAAGAGATTTCATACATAAGTTTGAGACGTTGTTGTTTATGGGTTTGATATGTACATTACATTTTAGACAAGAAGATAAGTAGTGAAAGCTATATATTTTTCATATTATTTTCTCGAGTTCACTACACACATGGGAACTCCAACTCATCACTCTTAAGCCGGTTCCGATGAGTGGGTAGCAATTTATAAAATTGCACGGGTTTGCCGATGGAAAGATGCGTACCTAAACATTTTTTGTTATCATCCATTTTCAATTTTCTGAGCAATCCTATCATCACTATTGGCTTTTTGTTTAAATAACGAGCAGTCAGTCACTCAAAATCTTTTCTCAAATAAGAAATGACGAGCAAACAAAATAATAGCAATTTGGTGTTTTCTTTACCTATATACTTACACCGTTTTGTATCTATGATAGAATGATTTTCCTGGTTAAGCATGCATAATCCATATTTCATAATGTTTTATAGTAAATCACAATACTGCATTTGGTACGTAAAGAATGTAATGCGAGTTGCGACATATTTTATTGTCTGAGAAGGTTTTGTGGCATTCGATTTAAGAGAAAGTTGTTCCCTCAAATACAATTGCTATTGTTCATTGAATTGCATAATGTTCAAGGTAATCTGTTTGGTTTGGTAAATGCTTAGAGAAAATCTGGGTTCATTGAATGGCTGAGATAGAAATCAAGAGTTAATCTTATAAAGTGTCAAGCTGTTTAGTAAAAGTGTGTACGAAATTCAGAATTATCATCAGTTTCAAAATATTCCACAGCAAGCGACCAGAAAGTGAAATTGTGCACTTTACAACAACTTTGCTGAAAATGAGACGAACAAGTCAAGACCAATCTTATCGCCGAATGAGCCAAGATGCCATCCGGAAGAGAAGCACGGAGTGGGTGCGCCGTGGCAGCATGGAAGTGACCAAACTAGGCGCGGTATGTTTACTTCGCAAAGGATCGCCTTTTAACTGCTCCGCAACTCTGATTTTAATTAACAACATAACCTTTGATATAATTGTACATTACTCAAAGTATTCACTCTATTTCCTCATTGGTTTACTGCAATTTCTCGCAAAAATTTAAGGGCTACTTACGCCCAAGCTTAAACTGTTTTCAGCCTTACTTTAGAATCAATACCGCTAGATACTTTCAATTCGGATAATCGCGAACAAATCGCTTATATTATTATTTCTGTCCAATAAGATTTGGTTGGCAGATTAGAAACACATCGGTTGAAAGAAAAAGTGACGAGACAGCGCGGTCAGATAATGCATAGATCCTCTCTTTCTTCACGGACGATAATGAAGTTATTAGTTAAAATAATTAGCAAGATTCTCGTGAAGCTGAAACGAAAAAGAGTTTGTGTGTTGTCATTATTTCTTAATTCTTAGAGAAGAGAGAAAGATAGGAAACGTTCAATGTCTAAGTGCTTCCTACATTACAGAATGAGAATTCCACGAAACATCCCACCGCATTCAATGAAATAATAATGAAGTAAAACTTTCCTTCCCCCTCATTTATCCTCTACCAGATTATATGAAATTCTATAAATAGCAATCTTCAAATTGATAATTTTATCCATAAATAGTTTTCTCGTCCAGTTCCATCACAAAAGAATAATATGTATCCCACGCAATAGTTGAACATATTTAAAATAATTAATGACGTGGCCATCACAAGAGTGCGTTTTCAATTTAATTTAATCTTTCAAATTAACATAAAAGTTAAATAATCTAACGTCAATCGTATTAAACGGTGCAGATTTATTTTCTGGCTTATTGCTTCCTAAAAGTACGACGGTAAGCACTTGAAGCTCATTTAGTATGACATTGCTTTTGCTTTGCGGTTAGAAAAAATACCTGAAGTATTCGGCCACTGTTTGCGCGTCTTAATAAAGATTTCCTGTTCACAATTTCCGTACTCATTGTGTTACTGGAAGTCCGAAGAACGGATAAATAAAATTTGTTCGTTTACAGTTTCCTGCTAGATTTAGGGATTACGTTGCTTGCTTTATACTTTTTTTGCTATTCAGGAGAAAGGCTTAAAGATTCTTAATGAGAGAGTGAGGATTCACAAAGTATCACAAAGAGTTTATCATACCTTATCTTGCTTGTGCTTCCTTCCTGATTGATTTTTAAATTAACACAAGACCAAATTACATATTTTCTAATATGCACACTCCATCTCTTGTAGTTTTTCGTTAATTACATTAAGGAAATTTATTATTAATTTAAACTCAGTAACTCAAAGGTTCGTTAAGTTAATCACTGAAAGGAATTAAGGGGTATTTGGTAAAACGGAATTTTGAAATTTACTGGTTAAATGTAAAATAAATTACTTTATTTCTTTGGTTAAAGGACGGGTAGTTTATTTTAAAGACTAAAGCGCTTCGCCTGGATGTGGGAGTGTATTTTTATTTAAATGTCTATTAATTTATGAATTACTATTTGAAATTGCAGAAGCACATCGTGCCTACCGAACGATGCGGTCCACTAAGCGTGTATGTCCAGGTGAGTTTGAGCATATTGACTAACAACGTTATTCAATAATGCTTAGTTTATAACCTTTTCAATTTGTGTAATCATCATTTTTTATTGTTCTTTAGGGAGACCTTTCTCAACAGGACAAGAGGGCCATTTTTCTTACGGTCCACGATCTTGGATGCAACCGTAAGTTTAAATACATACATATCGTAAAGAATGTACAAGATGTGAGTCGTTTTTGGGACACCGCACTGCAATTATAAACTGATAAAAGTTCAAATGTAAAAGGTACAATTACTGTTTCTAGATACATCTTTCCATGACTTCGTCGAACATCCAACCATGGCTGAAATCAAGGAACGGTCCGTCTTCATCCATGGTTGGTTATACTTAAAAATTAATTTAAAAAATTTGTAAAATTGAATTTTATAGTTATTTTATTCTTTTTATATTTAAATTGGGTAAAATCATAATTATAATTTAAAAGGTGAGTTGTGCACTGATCATTAAAATCAATATTTGACAGTGTGCATATTTTCAATACATTTTTAGTTGGATTTTAATTGGATTTTCATTTAATTTCATTTCATTAGTGGATGTTCCTGGACAAGAGGATAACGCATTGGATCTGGCTGATGAGTAAGAGTTCTTAGTTCTTACTGCCTCCATCAAAATGGTCTTTGATTAAAGATCCAAATTCTTCAATTTTTTCATTCGTTTTTGCAGCTTCCAATTTCCAACGATGCAAATGCTTGGCGAAGACCTTGTGACAGTGTTGGATTTCCTTCACATCAAGTACGTGATTGGTTTGGGTGAAGGGGCTGGGGCCAATATTCTTTTGCGATTTGGAATGGCTCATCCCTCCCGTTGCCTGGGTCTGATTCTGGTGAATGTCACCGCCGGAAAAACTTCCGTCATGGACTACTTCAAAGACAAGGTATAAATAAATTTAAATGAGTGACCTTTGCTTTACAAAAACATTTAGTTTCAAGTAGATTTTGTACTTTAATATGTTTGTTCTTCTTTATTGGTATTTCTACAAACTTCTACTATCGTAAATTCCACTATTGATTATTACGGGGTTTGCAAATAAAAATTACGTTCGTTCTGCTTTATTAACAGTTCAGGAACTGGAAGCTTGGACAAGTTGGGCACAACCCAACTACGGAACAATATCTTGTTTTCCATAAATTTGGACACGTAAGTCTCCATACATGGACAATTTATACAATTATTTTTCTATAAATTCTGATATATATTCAATATTTTTACAGTTTACAATCACGCACTGATTTACAATGAAAATTATTACATTTTGATACATTTTTTCATCTTTAGATCGCGTTTTATACAGTAATTGTTTTGTGACACAAGCACATTTAATTTTATGTCAAATGTTATACAAGCAAAATACATTTTTGCACCGCGTCTGTGCGCGTTTGACTCCATTTAACATTACAGCAAAACGATCGCGATTGATTCTATTCAGCCGTCTGCACAGTCTTGTCTGAATTAACATTATAGTCGTTAGTGATATCTAGTTTTTTATTGAAATCGCACAATTTTCAAAAAGTGAATTATTATTAAGCGTTAAATTTTAAAATACAATTTGTGTAGATTAATGCTACGGCAAAAAGCTTTGTCACTCTTTTTGTGCAAGATTTCAACTGAATAATGAGCGGAAGCGTGATTTGAAAATGGAAACATCATCCGAAATTAATCGTAGTGTGAGATTTTCTGCTCTGTGCGCTAAATATTTCTCAGCCTTTATAATACAGCAATACTTCGTTAAAAGTTTCTCTTCTATACATACTTTTATCTTCAAGTCGATGCCAAGCAGATTTGCATTTTTCGTAGAGGTAACTGATACCATAATCGCTTGAGGCAGAAATATTTCCTTAAACAACTAATTTTAATTCATTTGAAAAATAAGTATACCTCATTTAGAGTCACCAAGTAATTTTCGATATTCATAATGTATTTAAATTCTTTTTTTCTGTGATAATCTACTCCAATTGCCAAACTACTTGTAGATATAGGGGACTACTAAAATTTCATTTGGCTGTTACTACTACGACGAATTTGAATCTGACATACTTTTATTTCGAGACATTGTATGGACCTCAACAAAAAGACACTTTAAAAAAATGACTTTACATCTTTAAATGTCATTATTTTCTTCTTTTTATTATGTTTCCTTGTTGCTCTCCGTCACTTCCACAACAAGCGTGTTGAAGAGGTAACGTATTCAACTTTATCGTATAAAACACTTTGTAAGCAAATCGTCATCATCATAAAGCTTTGAACTGAAACCTTTATCCTGACGCAATTTTAAAATTTCAGTTCCATTTAGGATAAGTCCCAATTTACTGCTACTAAAACCTCTTTCTCAGCAGTTGTATGATGCATGAATCCCTATCACTACTCTCCATTCCTTTTTAGTAAATGCTGTAAATAATCAAACTATTTAATTTATTCTCCTGATTTTCGACGATATTCCCATGAAAAAGTTAAATTGCTACCGTGTGCTTGATTTGCTTCCCTTTTCAATAAATTTAGTTTAGAGATTAAATATTGAGTGTGGTGTAGTGAAGTGTGATGCCTAAAAAAAATTTAATTATTTTTAATGCGGTTGGAGTTCTTTTCTGCACGTTTATAATTGCTTTTAAAAATCTTAAGTTTATTCAGTTTCAATTAAACTTGCTTGCTAACATGAGATCTGAATCATTCTTTTAATTTGCTTGTGAGCGAAGTGATTGTATAAATAATAAATTCTGATAGCCATCATTAATGCGGTAAAGTTTCATTACTTTGTGAATATTTTAATTATGTAAGATTATGAAAAAAATCTCACTGGCGCTCTGGAAAATAGTTATGCATGGGAAAAATAACATCTGGGGATTCAAAAATGAAAATTGTAATATATCAGAAGAATCTGAATAATTGCGATTGCTAACAATAGCGAGATTTGCGCGTCTGAATGTGTCTGAGTCAATTTGGTAGAATCCGATGGTGTGACAGTTGTGAATGTGAGATTAAATGTGCGTTGTGCGGTGGTGTGTATCCTAAGAGGTAAACCGTAAATCGTAAGCGTAGCACGTAATATTAAGACGTTAGTTAAAGGTAGGGATGTGAATATTGTATTTATAAATATTGTGTGCACGAGTCAGAGCTGAGGATGAATGTCATGTTATAAAAATTAAGTATGTTTGTGATGTGGTGAAGGGAATTCTGGTTGTAAAAATTCATGTTATGTAATTTGCAATATTTTTATAACATGATAGTTATTAGAAACTATTCCTGATGAGTCCTACATTGCCCCTACCCATACCTCGCCTTAGAGTTTTATTATGTTTAGAATCGTGCTCAAGATTCTCTTGCTCATTTCATTGAATTAAAATTAGCATTTAAAAACTAGCAAGTGCACAATTTAATATGATTGTTTAACATGTTTTACCATTTAGCAACTGGCCCAGGAAAATGATGATGTTATGAAGGACCGTGAAAAGACGATTTTGGATTACCAGACTAAACTCAAATCTGCAATCAACGCTAAGAACTTGAAGAGCTACGTGGCTGCTTTCTTAAAGTAGGCTGTTCTACCAAAACGTTCAAAGTGAAATATTAATTGAATTATTTATTATCAAGAGTTTCATTTTGAATGGTCACAATTTGTTACAGCCGAAAGGACATCACTGGCCAACTTGAGAAGAACTTGAAGATTGATACTTTGTTGTTGGCTGGAACCAAGGGGTCTTATGGTTCTACTGTTGGCCAGCTCCATACCATGATGGACAAGCAAAAGACCCAGCTATTGAAAATTGATGACGTTGGTGATGTCATAAATGAAGCGGTAAACGACCATATTTTAACTGCTAAATGAACAATAAAATTATATCAAATTTTTCAATGAGATTTTTATCATTTAACAGCCAGAGAAAGTTGCACAGAGCATCCTTCTCTTCTGCAAGGGACAAGGTTTGCTGACTTCTGTGGCGATGCCAGGTGTTGAACGCCAGCGCACCATCTCTGGTGGTGAGGGTGACACTCCTGCGCAAGTTGCTCGTCAAAGGACAATGAGGTAAATCTCTAACAATGAGATAATTTAATTATAATTTAATGCCGCCTCTCCTTTTCCGCCGAGCCACCCTTCGCTATACAAACAGAATAATGTGAAAACGAATTTATTTTAAGTGAAAGTATGACAATCGAATGTTTTTCCTTTTTTGCAGCATGGAGGAGTACGACAAGCCGAACATTCGCAGGCTCTCCATCACAACCATCCCACAGAAGCCAGGAGAGTAAATTGAAAAGCCACAAATCATTTAAAATTTCCAAAGAAGAGTTATGAAGTGGCTGCTATGATACAATACTTCTGCTATTTCGGTGAATCTAAGATGCAACAAAAATCTTTTACTTATATTACACATTGGCCGTCAGCAATTAATGAATTGCAACTTTTAGTTGTCTTAAAAACGTGCTTAGGTATACATACTATTATTATTGAAGGCTTAAGTATGAGCTATATAATACATAATATACATACATATATATTCATACATTGTACAATTTAAAGTTTTAAAACATTGTAAGTCTCACTTTACAAATCTTACTTGAGAGAGTTGAAAAGGCCGTCATTGTGTAATATGTTAAAAGGGAGAAGAAAATTAACAATAAGAAAGTGAAAAGCTAATGTAGAGCAATTGTATCGTAATAGAGGAAATTTATTAGTAGTTAGATGTTTATAATATGATTACATGGTTATATAGTTATTTCAGAGAGTGTCTACTCTATTCATTTAAGTTTGTAGTTATTAAACATGGTAGATATTTTGTCCAGATTTTGGGTAGTAGGAAAATTCAATGTTAGAGTTTGCAATAATTTGTGTTGATTAAGTTTTAAAACTGTTATTTACTTAGCTGTACGAACATCTCATTGCATAGTTGGATACGTCACTTTTTGCTTTGTTGGGTATTCTACGCAGGAATAACAAAATTGGCCTTTCACGCTTTTCCCTAAAAATGTCAAATTGATTAAATTGTGAACGATCTATGCATATTGTATGCAACTAATTATTGCCTGTGCACGGCTTTCTCTCCACTTCTTAAGATAATGTATCGAGAAATAGGATGCTTCCGTCGGATATGATTTGGAACATTGAATTTTAAAGCGTAAGTTCATCAATTAAGAATTAACAGTAATGTGCAAGAAGAAGTGGTGCTTGCTCGCTATCCACGGATTTAATGAAGCTTATATAATATATTAAAATTTAAATACAATATGTACAGCTAACTGTATTATTACTTATGGTGAAAGAATAAACAAAATATACCTGTGACGTACTTTAGAGACCAAGAAAGTAAGCTACAACTACAAACTAATCAGTGGTAGTTTCAATGCATTAATTAAATGGAACATTTTTCAAGTTTATTTTCCCACTCTGGTTCCCTGACGCTTCACAATTGATAAATGCTCAGGCTCCCTTGCGACGGTTACGGGGATTAATTTTGCCCCACTCGATCCAATGCACTAAAAAATTAAAATAAATTATTACTGCATATTTAATTTATTGCCATATCTATGTATTATAAATGAAAGACCAAGAATGAAGAAAATGATGAGACTAACCGGCCAATCATAATTGTAATACAACACATGTGTATTATCATCCTCTTCACGGATAGATAGAACTCGAGGTGGAACCACTGCGTCTTCACAGAACATCTTCAGCCACCAGGCAGGTGGAGATTCTGATTCACACTTGTCTACTGTCACTGATTTTTTCCGTTTAATGATTTCAGCATCGAGGGCAGCAACCTCCGCATTTATACGACCACGTACTTTCTTTGGTAGAACGAGTTGTTTCGGCTTTTGTTCAAAATAAAAACAATAAATCAATAAGTTAATGAAGCCAATAAAAATCATAGTCCATCTTAGTCAGTCGGGCGTATGAGTGTTAACTTGCATAATATTATTTACCTTTGGCGGATTCCGTAAAACGAGGCCAGTAGTCTCAACCAATTTTAACAACCAATTCGATGGCAAGTGTTCATAAACGAGCTTCAGATTGAAGCACTCTACTATCGCTCTTCGTTTTAACCGAAATGGAGTTAGATGTGATCGTTCCTTTGGTCTCAATTCATTGTACCACGCCACCATCCTATCCTGAAATACCTGCCGTTTATTAATAACCAGTGTTGGACGCGGCTTCTCTTGTTGCCTTTGAAGATATTCTTCTCTCTGGACCTCTTCGACAAACCTTGGTCGCTTAGCAGATGGAAGTGCCATTTTTATCCAAATTACAAATTATGGAATGCGAAATCAGATATTTCAGATCTGGAAATCTGCAGACAGTGCCAATGCTTCTGTACTAACAATCCTCAGTCGAATCTAAAGGAAAACAAAATGCTTTTTAGAAAATAAACATCTTGTACCATCTGATGGCGGAACTAATGAAGTAAATAAAAAAGGTGTTGTCAACTTGGTCGACAATCGGCAAGGCGGTCAAGACGATGGTTTGGAGATTTGGTAAGTCTTACCGTAAAGACTAGATGAAATGAAAATGAAAGAAGGTGGTGGTGGTAGACTTAGACGAAAACGAATAAAGCTAAATGCAAAGGCTAAACCTGCACACTGCAACCTGCACTGCACTGTGTTCAAGGCAAGGATGACTTTCCATTACGAATGTTTGTTGCTTGTTTACATGCATACAACACCGATAACATTTTTGAATCTGAATATGTATGAATGATTACTTATATAATATGCATATTATGAAAATATTAATTCTAAATATTTTGCTGCAAAATCAAGTAACGTCTCAAAATTAATACATAAATACAATAAAGAATCAAGTGATATCTGACAGCTATTGGCTTCATGCCTTAAAGTTTGTTTACTTCTCACTTTGCCCCACTATTTCAATTGTAATGCGCAGTTATGTTATGTATATGGAGAAAACTGAAAAAATGGAATTTTTCAAAAACCGTTAAATGTTTTGTAACGTTTTTGGGAGGTTCCAGACAGGCCCACACGAGGAATATCTGTGCCAAGTTTCAAGCTCTGAGGATGAATACTTTTTGAGATTTTTGCGTCCGACAGACGGATTACTACAAACAGAGCGAAAATAGTAGCCAATAGCTAATAATTACAACTACGACGAAAATCCTTCAATAGCATCGTTTAACATTTTAGCCTTGTTGTTCTGTTCAGTTTATAATGCATTGGAAATTGGAATATTGTAGAACTTATGTAAATAAAACCTGACTGACGATATGAACTTGTATAATGAAATTTTACGTTTATTTATGAAATAGGAGAAGTTCACATATAGAAAAGAGCCCTCTGGATTAAAACTGATTAGTGGTAGAGCTTAAAGAAATGTCCCTAACATGACAGATATAACCTGAAGAAAACTAAGACCCTCACAGTAGATTTGTTTTGTCACAATGGTGGAATAAACATAATGTCAAATGTTGTACCCTGAATGCGTGAGGATTTATGCTAAATAAAATAATAATGCACCTAACGCTGCAGCTGCAAGTTGAATATCTATGTTGAGTTGAAAGTATGTATATTATACAAAGTATATGAAATATTATAATTCATAAGAAATTCACCAAAACTCGAAAAGAACCTTATTTTAAGAGGCATTCAATAAGTTCTTCAGTTCGTGTCTGTCTTTCAGTTGATCGCGTTCTTCTTTGGTTCGCCTCATTTGTTTAGTAGAGCAGAGCATAGTTTTTTCTTGGTCAACACACCGTTTTGACCGTTTGTCATTAATACTAAATTATGTAAATCCAATTACCATTTCGTTACTACTACATTACATTCAGGTTGCCGATATTAAAAGAAGAAACCGAAAAATTAGTAAAATGAATATTATTAAAGACCTTCAATGTCCAGTGTGCTATGATATCTACTCAGGAGAAATATTCCAGTGCCGAAATGGACATAATACTTGTCATCAGTGTGCACCAAGATTGGACAGATGCCCAATTTGTGTGATTGAATTTGACAACCCAAAGATGCGGAACCTTACACTTGCGTCTCTTGTGCAGTGTGAGGATTTAAATGTTGTCTGTTACTACCGTGGAAATGGCTGCACTGACTATATCAACATTAAGCATTTCTCGAAGCATATAGATTCCTGCATGCATAAGTAAGTTTCATAGCAACTTTTGGTAACTACTAAGGAGATTCATTCTGTATAAAGCATTTTCAAGACAAACGGTATCCAGTTTATCGCGCACTTCACGGATGGATAAAGTCCCACAACCTACTCACAACCTACATAACATAAAAAATTTATCACCGAATTTTGTTAATTGTAATTTTTAAAATTTACAGTCCAAATAGCTTACAACTTAACATGGAGAAAACGGGGAATATGTGTGCCCGATGTAATAAAGTACCATCTGGAAAAGTATTCGCTTGTCACCAAGCCATGTATTGCGAGCAGTGTAAAACCTTGGGTGGAAGTGGAAGTTGCAGTCACTGCAGAAATATGTTGAGTGACCACGCTCGATCTTGTCTCGTTGAAAAACTTCTAGACCGCTTCTTACCGATATCTTGCCCCTTTGAAAATAAAGGGTGTGTTGAAAAAATCAAAAGGGGATCTCAACAACATTTGGCGGCTTGCCAATATAGGTGACTAAGTGTTTTGTATTTATATAAAAACTATTCCGCTTTAATTTGTCGGAACTCAAACACTAAATTAAATTTTTATACTGTATTTCAGAACCTTTTTATGTGAGTACTTGGGCTTTCCTGGGTGTAAGAATCCAGAGACTGAGTCAAATACCTACGTGCAGCACTTAAAATGTACGCATAAACTGGAGGTGGAAACACTTGGTTATTACGCAGATAGCAGAGAAGAATTCGCGTGTGGAGTAATAACGTTGACGCTAAAAACCCCATGCGTTAAATTATTAGAACTAAATATAGGATCCAATTCTTATCACATTGTTATGTTGTCATATAACAAAGCGGGCGGATTTGGAATTGAACTGTATCATATAACAGCTCCAAAAGAGTTCTGTTATTTCAAAATACGACTTACAAATGAGACCAACCTCGCCGCGGTAACAAATTTATTTTATGAAACTTTGAACAGGTAGTAGGTAGTAATTCGAGGAGTTTAAAGATTCATTTTTATTTAGAAAATTAATGACCTGGCTGTGTCTGGACAATTGTACTCAATCATTAAAGACGTTCCATTTCAAAATCGATCCCCTGTGTGGCCCAGTCAGGTTTTGTCGGATAATGGATTTTTCGACCCAGTCAGCGGAACAGCAGTCATTAAAATATCAATCTATTGTATCCCTTCTTCTAGAGATGACCGCTGTCGGCAATTGGAAAGGAACAACATTGTCCTTCCTCACAACCTTAAGGAGAATGAAACTGTAGAGGGTGTACGCACCACCTTCGAGAAATGCGCACTAAGCCCTTGGATCAATTTGTAATGTAGTTTAGGATTCAATTAAACGTACGTACGTATTAATTAATGAATTTATTGCTTAATTGGTTGTGAATAGCACACAAGCCGCAACCAGGACTCGCTAATTGTATGTTAATGAAATGATTGCATGATCTGTCTTGTCGTATAAGAGTCGTTCTTAAAGTGAGAATTGATACTGCGTGTAAATGTCCGATTTGTCAAGCTTTTTATAGACAGATAACACATTACATTATCCAAAGGCGTCTGAGTTCTCAAGT